>JAVJAP010000322.1:10000-12500 GCA_034770075.1 Aralia elata
CTTCCTGGGTCGATGCCCGAGCGGTTAATGGGGACGGACTGTAAATTCGTTGGCAATATGTCTACGCTGGTTCAAATCCAGCTCGGCCCAACAATTCGCCAATATACCATGAGATGGTATAACCCCCTTGTCCTTCAGAAATACCCGATACGGAGGAATAAAATTTTCTGCTAGATCCCTTATTTCCCTGGGATTGTAGTTCAATTGGTCAGAGCACCGCCCTGTCAAGGCGGAAGCTGCGGGTTCGAGCCCCGTCAGTCCCGACGGATCCAATAAGTACATAAATCTTCTCTCCTTTTTCTGTCAACGGGGGAGCAGGAAGCATAATTTCATTCCCAAGGGGGTTCTTTTTTCTTTCCTTTTTCGTTTCGCGTTTCTCATCAAACAAATAGGGAAATTTTCATTACTTCAACTAGTACCGATTGGTAGTAGAAAGACATATGTAGATTAGTACAAGTGAGGGGAGCACTATAGTCAGTATTCCAAGAGATACTCAGTCTGCTTTTTCGATGGAATAGAAGACTATATGTTTCTCAGGGGCACATACGAAAATGGAATTTCTTTGTTGTACAATACAAAATGAATTTAACAGAATTCCCCCGATAAAATCCCTTTCCAGCTTAAAAAATCTCTCCTTCTGGACCCGGTTTTGTTTGTGTAACCTCAATTACTAATGTGAAGTTGAAAAAATCTATTTCATTCAAATGACACACTGCACTTTTGATATATGTGTCCGAGTACTAATAACCTAGGGGGAGAAAAAGAAGGATAAAGATCAATTAAAGATCCTACTCCTCTTAGCATTAGCAACGGAATGAATCAACTTTTTCCTTCCTATATTTTCTATTTTTTTTAGGAGGCCCGCCAACGAAAGAACAAACCCTAAAATAAAAAAAAAATATTGAAATTTCATTTGATAGAATATTCCTTCTTTTATCCTCGGACTCATCTTTATCACACTTCTTTGTCTTCCAAGAAAATTAGATCATTAAAAAACCGGAGTTTAGAACGTAACTCCTTTCTTTTTCCACTTTGCTTCTATTGTTTGTTGGGCGTTTGTGACTAATGGAAAGGGACGGGTGGTCAGATAAGATAATACTTCATTCGACGATTGTACAAGGAAGACTTAAGGTAGGTTATAGAAAAGAAAGAAAAGAATGATAAATAAAGTAATTTTTGATTGGGCCGGGAATCCTATTTTTGATTCGGTATGGATAAAAGATCTTCCTATGTTATACTATTCAATTCGCGACGACAAATTGATTTGATAGCTCAGATATTGTTATTCATGATATTGATCCGATTCAAGATCATTGAGAGGTAATTCATTCATTGAATTTATAGGCGAAAGATTTATCATCTCTATGGGATTAAATCCCGAGTTATTGTGAAGTAAAAAAAACGATGAGATTATGGAAGTAAATATTCTTGCATTTATTGCTACTGCACTGTTCATTCTAGTTCCTACTGCTTTTCTGCTTATCATTTACGTAAAAACAGAAAGTCAAAATAAAAAATAAAAAGAATTAATTAATTTGAATGAAACTTGACTTCTGAGTTCTTATCAATGGTTGAAGAAAAAGGAAAATGATTCCAATTTCGCGTCTTAACTGAAATGAGCAGACTATAATCGACAGTATTCTATGAGATCCGATAGTATAGTATGATAAGAAAGAAAGATTCATATATTTCTTTCTTTCTTACCATACTATAATAGTAGTGTTATTGTAGTGTATAAAGTTGTACTTTATAATAAAGATAGAGGCTTTGTGTTGATCAATCTACAATATTATCTTGATATATGTAGATATCAAGATAATATATGGAATTTACATAGGACCCTTTCTATTTTTTTGATA
This sequence comes from Aralia elata, assembly GCA_034770075.1. Classification (NCBI taxonomy): domain Eukaryota; kingdom Viridiplantae; phylum Streptophyta; class Magnoliopsida; order Apiales; family Araliaceae; genus Aralia; species Aralia elata. Next base: position 11,860 of record JAVJAP010000322.1, read on the forward strand.
CATCTATTTGTTCCGATCACTCTGAAATAACTGTCTTGTCTTACTTTATAGTTCTAATTTTTAGATTTAGATTTCTTATTATTTGCAATCTGAGTCTCGTGATCTATCGAAAGAATCAAATCAACGAAAGAAAAAGGATTATTATGGGCATATATTAATAAAATAAAGTAATAATCTTTTTTCTAGCATTCCGAAGAAAAAATGGATTGATTCATTGACAGGAGTTCTATGGGCACTTCTTTAGATTTCGAAAGGGAATAAAAAATAAACCTCACAGATTTTTAATGCTTGAACCCTGATATGAAATGAGTCGATAAAGTAGAAATTCAATTTCGAAAATAATAAAACAAGCGGTAAGTGCGCAATATGTGACTCGCCTAAAGCAAGATTTTCTTATGCATAGTATCTCGTTAGACAACCACTATGTCTATCTTTTTTCTCATAGAAAGTGCGTATATACTTCAAAACGCGTTGCAGAACGATCTATAAAACAATTGAGACGGTTTGATTCCTCAATCAATTAGTAGTACCTCTAGAGTCCACTTCTTCCCCATACTACGAGTGAAAGGGAAAATGTAAAGACTACCATTAAAGCAGCCCAAGCAAGACTTACTATATCCATGTGAATTATGTCCCCTATC
>JAVJAP010000322.1:27500-32825 GCA_034770075.1 Aralia elata
TATGGAAGAAAGACATGTATATGTGATATTAAATATTGACTAGTTATATATGAACTAAAGATATATTTAAGTTGCCCTACTACTGTAAATTTAGATGGGGATTCCAATAGAAGTCCTTCCGTCTCATCTGTGACTGTGAGTTGAATGAATAAACGGATGAAATCAAGAAAAAGATCGAAGAATTCAAAGAATGGTTCGGAACAAAGAAATGGACGAACGAAAGGAAAGTTGTATGGATTCACAAAGAAATACTTTGTCGATAGTAACTAAAAAAGAGATATCGAAGTAATTATTTTACTTCGACTGGATGAATCGTAGCGGTGGAATAATTAAGTTATAATTCATCGGCTGATTGTATCATTAACCATTTATTTTTTTTGGTATGAGGAACTTATCATGAATCCACTGATTTCTGCCGCTTCCGTTATTGCTGCTGGATTGGCTGTAGGGCTTGCTTCTATTGGACCTGGAGTTGGTCAAGGTACTGCTGCGGGCCAAGCTGTAGAAGGTATCGCGAGACAGCCCGAGGCGGAGGGAAAAATACGAGGTACTTTATTGCTTAGTCTAGCTTTTATGGAAGCTTTAACGATCTATGGCCTGGTTGTAGCATTAGCACTTTTATTTGCGAATCCTTTTGTTTAATCTTAGAAATATGAAAAATAAATATTTTTCATATTTTATTGCCTTGGACTTGTCATTTGCTTTTTCAAATTCTATCAAGATTTCATTCCTACAATTTCTTATTCGTTGAGAAAATAACCCACGGGAAGGGCTGATTTGTGGATGAGGAATTAGCATACCGACTCGCTTTCATCCTTCCCGTTCGTAGCGTAGTCCAAGGACCCCCTTTTTAGGAAGGATTGCAACAAAGGGGTAATTCGCCATTTTTAAATCGAATCTTTTTTGACTCGATTTAAAAATAGGAAAATTTCTATATAAAAAAAGAACAGGGGCAAAGTTATACAAAAAGAACTCTGTTCTTTTTTTTTTTTAGTCTATCTATAAGAGGAGATCATATGAAAACTGTAACCGATTCTTTCGTTTCTTTGGGCCACTGGCCGTCCGCCGGGAGTTTCGGGTTTAATACCGATATTTTAGCAACAAATCTAATAAATCTAAGTGTAGTGCTTGGGGTATTGATCTTTTTTGGAAAGGGAGTGTGTGCGAGTTGTTTATTTCAAGAATAGGCTGGATCCAACCAGCTGTACTTTTTCCGTTATAACTAGGAAAGAAAGGTGCATGATCTCACGAATGACTTCTGAATAAATTAATAAATCATATGTAAGAACGATAGCATTTCGTGATTCGTTGGTAAATCTACTTTGATTCTCTATCAACCAATAATGCGGGACCATTAAACATGGTTAAAGCTAAATCGCTTGAAGTCCAGACCCAGCATGGTACTCTTTCTACCACTATATTAATAGTAATATAGAGATGCTTTCAAAAATGAATAGTTTATCGATATAGAACACTCATATGGATAAACTTTTTTGAACCACCTATTATAAAATTAGAAAAAACGGGGACGAAATCCCCATTTTTATCCAATGCTGAATCGACGACCTATGTATTGTGTATAAAGAAAGAAAAACTTTTTGGATTTGAAAAAAAAAGAAACAACTTTGCTGACAATTACATATTTTTGTTTGGTCAGAAGAGTCCTCCTACTATTTTGGTTTTGGATGAGTGATTAGTAGTGATTAGTTTCGACGATATTTTTATTTTATTTTGGAATATGAAGAGAGAATAGAGGATAGGCTCATTACATTCAAAAAAAGATATGGGAATTTACCATAAGTAATTGAGCGTGAGAGCCAAATGAATCGAAAGATTCATGTTTGGTTCGGGAAGGGATCATGGAAGTTTTTAAATGAATGGAAAGAGAATCTACTTTCATTAAGTGATTTATTAGATAATCGAAAACAGAGGATTTTGAATACTATTCGAAATTCAGAAGAACTCCGCGAAGGGGCCATTGAACAGCTGGAAAAAGCCCGGGCGCGCTTACGAAAAGTGGAAATGGAAGCAGATCAGTTTCGGGTGAATGGATACTCTGAGATAGAGCGAGAAAAGTGGAATTTTATTAATTCAACTTCTAAGACTTTGGAACAACTAGAAAATTACAAAAACGAAACTATTCATTTTGAACAACAAAGGGCGATTAATCAAGTCCGACAACGGGTTTTCCAACAAGCCTTACAAGGGGCTCTAGGAACTCTGAGTAGTTGTTTGAACAACGAGTTACATTTACGTACCATCAGTGCCAATATTGGCATCTTGGGGGCGATGAAAGAAATAACTGATTAGTCCTTCTACTCTAGGTATTATTTTTTTTTCAAAAACGAATTAAGAAATACTCATGGTAACCATTCGAGCCGACGAAATTAGTAATATTATCCGTGAACGTATTGAGCAATATAATAGAGAAGTAAAGATTGTAAATACCGGTACCGTACTGCAAGTAGGCGATGGCATTGCTCGTATTCATGGTCTTGATGAAGTAATGGCGGGTGAATTAGTAGAATTTGAAGAGGGTACGGTAGGGATTGCTCTGAATTTGGAATCAAATAATGTCGGTGTTGTATTAATGGGCGATGGTTTGCTGATACAAGAAGGAAGTTCTGTAAAAGCAACAGGAAGAATTGCTCAGATACCCGTGAGTGAGGCCTATTTGGGTCGTGTTGTAAATGCCCTGGCTAAACCTATTGATGGTAGAGGTGAAATTTCAGCTTCTGAATATCGGTTAATTGAATCTCCCGCTCCGGGTATTATTTCACGACGTTCAGTATATGAGCCTCTTCAAACGGGGCTTATTGCTATTGATTCTATGATCCCTATAGGACGTGGTCAGCGAGAATTAATTATTGGGGACAGACAGACCGGTAAAACAGCAGTAGCAACAGATACGATTCTCAATCAACAAGGCCAAAATGTAATATGTGTTTATGTAGCTATTGGTCAAAAAGCATCTTCTGTGGCTCAGGTAGTGACTACTTTCCAGGAAAGGGGGGCGATGGAATACACTATTGTGGTAGCTGAAATGGCGGATTCCCCTGCTACATTACAATACCTCGCTCCTTATACGGGAGCCGCTCTGGCGGAATATTTTATGTACCGTGAACGACACACTTCAATCATTTATGATGATCCCTCCAAACAAGCACAAGCTTATCGACAAATGTCTCTTCTATTACGAAGACCACCCGGTCGCGAAGCTTATCCAGGGGATGTTTTTTATTTGCATTCACGCCTTTTGGAAAGAGCTGCTAAATTAAGTTCTAGTTTAGGTGAAGGAAGTATGACTGCTTTGCCAATAGTTGAAACTCAGTCGGGAGATGTTTCGGCTTATATTCCTACTAATGTAATTTCGATTACTGATGGACAAATATTCTTATCTGCCGATCTATTCAATGCTGGAATCAGACCTGCTATTAATGTGGGTATCTCCGTTTCCAGAGTGGGATCCGCAGCTCAAATTAAAGCTATGAAACAAGTCGCTGGCAAATTAAAATTGGAACTGGCGCAATTCGCAGAATTAGAAGCCTTTGCACAATTTGCTTCTGATCTCGATAAAGCTACTCAGAATCAATTGGCAAGAGGTCAACGATTACGTGAATTGCTCAAACAATCCCAATCAGCCCCTCTCACGGTGGAAGAACAGATAATGACTATTTATACCGGAACAAATGGTTATCTTGATTTATTAGAAATTGGACAGGTAAGGAAATTTCTTGTTGAGTTACGTACTTACCTAAAAACTAATAAACCGAAGTTTCAAGAAATCATATCTTCTACTAAGATATTCACCGAGGAAGCAGAAGCCCTTTTGAAAGAAGCTATTCAGGAACAGACGGAACGTTTTATACTTCAGGAACAAGCATAAAGAAATTGATAAAAGTTCTCAATAAAAAGGATAATAAAGCGTCTCGCATTCAAATCTTTCAAAAGGGTTTCCAAAAATCTAAAAAAAATATGGAATAAATATGCGTTCAATAGGATTTGAACCTACTAACCAAAGGTTTTTAAATTAAATAATAATATTAAATTAAATTAAAATAACAATTCTATAATGTATTTAATATTCTTAATAATTATATAAAAAAAAGAAAAATATATAAAAAAAGGAAAAAGAAAGGTAATCTATAATTAAAAATATTACAAAAATATATTAGGCAAAATAACATTAATAATATTAATAAATAGAAATAATTCTAAAAAATAAAAAATTGTATACAAAATTTAAATAGAAATATAATAATAATATTTAGATTTATAATTTTCATTATAAAATATATTGAAATAAGAATATAAACATATTAAATATATTAATAAATTAATATAATAAATTAATATTTTAAAATTTTAATAAATAAAATTTATATAATTAAAATTACAAGGACATAAACTATAATTAATAGGTAAAAAATAATATAATACTATTTGTTTAATAAATATTATATTTAAATAATAATTTAATTCTTAATTAATAATAATCAAAAGCCTCTATATTAATAATAATAATAATTTGGTCGAATAAATAACAACAAAATATGTTTAAAAAATTATAATTAATTTTATAATAGTAAATTTAATTATTATAAATTTTACAAATTATAATTTAGTAAAAAAATTTAAATTTTCTAAGTAAAATATTATAATAATGTAATATTATATTAAATTAATTATGATAAAATATCAAAAATTACAATACAACTAATTATTAATTAAATTCTAAAATATTAAAATAATCATTAAGCAACAATATAAATATAGAATTTAATAAAAATTTTTTGAAAATTTTATAATATAGAAAAAAAAAAAATAATAATAATTTCTAATATTAATTATTATATAAATAAATTTATTAGTTATATTTAGAAATATATAATTTATAAATATTTTTATATTAATTTATATTAAAAATATTATAGGTAAATATAAAAAATTTATAATTAATAAATCAAAAAAATTATAAATATAAATATACAAACATAAAGTTTATTATCATATCTTAATAATAAATTTATGCAATAAAACGCAGATCAAAACTTTTTTTTATTATTAATATTATAATATAAAAAAAAAAATTTAAAATAAAGTAAGACAAAAATAATAATCAGTGTATCATACAATTAAAGGAAACTATAAATAATTCATAAATTTTTTAGAAATATTAAAAAACCTAATATTATTTATTTAATATAATAAAAATTATTGAAGAAAAAAAATAAAAAAAAATAACATTATATTAAAAAAAATTAAATAAATAATCTTAAATTAATACATAAGCGAATATAATAAAAAACTATCATCTAGATAATT
>JAVJAP010000323.1:0-10000 GCA_034770075.1 Aralia elata
GAAAATACATCAAAGAAAAAAAAAATTACTATATTTGATCTACTACAAATTAAATTAAATTAAAAATAAATAAAAAAATGCCTATAATATATTAAAAACAAAATTGTACATAATAACAAAAAATCATTAAAATTAAAATTATTATTAAATAAAAGCTAATTAAATAAATAAATATTAATTAAATTTTAATAATAATAATTTAATTAAATAATGGGAAAATAATCATATTCTCAATTTTAACATTTAAAAATTAAAAATAATAAATATCCTAATGATTTATAACAAAATCAAATATATAAAAAACAACTAATCTAATAATCATAATCAACAAAAATTAAAACATTGTATATACCAATTTATATCAATAGGACCAACAATAATATTAATAAATATATATCGAAAATAAAAATAAAAATTCTATTACAATATGAAAATTTAATTATATTTCATAATTTTAATATAAAAAAAAAAAAAAAAAGTATAATTTAGTATTAACGTTAAAAGTTAAATATAATATATTTTTGATTTTAAAATATAAATACCTAAGAAAAATATTAATATTAAAAGAATTAAATATTAAGATTTAGATCTAGAAAATTAAATACGTAAAAATAAACTTACTTAATGATAACTACAACATAAAGTAAAGAGAATAAAATATAATAAATATAAACCAATAAAGAAAAAATCTAATATTATAATATATGTAAAATATATAAAAATAGATACATAAAAACTAATATTAATCAAATATAATAATAAGATGTTATAAAATATATTTCTAATTATATAACTAAATAAAATAGTATATGCATAAAATAAAATAAAAATGAAAAAATTATGATAAAATTATTAAAAAAATAATGTGTTTAATACTAAAATTAAATAAATTTTATGAATTAACATAAAAATATATAAATAATTAAGAATAATCAATATATAATCTAAAATAATAAAAAAAATAAAAAAATATTAAAGACTATATTATAATATAAATAAATAATATTTTAAAAAATTCATAAATAAAAGATTATATAATCTAATATAATTGATAAAAATAAAATAATATATCTATCATAAGACTATATGTAGATAAACAAAATTCATGATAACAAAATATATAAAATTATATAATTATAAATAAAAAAACAATAGAAAATAAATTACTTATAAAATAATTAAAAATAATATTATTTATATTTAATAAAAAACATAAAAGAATATTATAACTAAAAATATTAAATATACAAATCCTAAATTTAAAAATTTAACGTATAAATAATATCTTAATTGATAATGTATTATACTTATTTAAAATAAAACAAAATAAATATACAAATTAATAATAAATAAATAATTCTACATAAAATTATAAGTAATTATAATAAATTTTTAAATAAGAAACTATATAGTTTCATATAACTATAATTTATAGATGAATTTTAACATAGTGTATTTTTTTACAATTTGTATTATTGTCTCAACATGAATATAATAAATCTGAAAGAAAAATAATATAGTAAGAGAAATTATAAATTATTAAAACCAAAATTACATATTACAATACTTTTATAATATTAAACCATCATACTTATTACATATTATCTAATACTCCATAATATTAAATATAATCCTATAAAAAAAAAGACTAAATATGATAAAATGAATAAATATAACACACCATACCAAAGGTTTAGAAGGTACCCTCTGTTGCCTATCCCATTAGACAATGGGACGCTTTTTATTGATATTTTTTCGTTTTTTACTTTCCTACTTTTTGTTTGTTGTTTGGAAAAAAAAAGAATAGAATTTTTGTGAGATAAATTCGGGAATTGTATATTCTATATTCAATGATGAATAAATTCTAATTAATAATTTAGAGTCTATTAAAGTATCTAAATAATATATAGCGGGTAGCGGGAATCGAACCCGCATCGTTAGCTTGGAAGGCTAGGGGTTATAGTCGACGTCGATTCAGCGTTTTTAACGTCTCTAATTCAAAACCGAACATGAAACTTTGGTTTCATTCGGCTCCTTTATGGAAGATGGATAAATTCCTAGATCTAAGATGTGAACTAAATTATAAAAAACTCTACCCATAACATCTATGTCAGCTTTTTGTATGAATACATTCAAAACGACTCGCTTTTTAGATGATCCCTCTAGAAGAAGGTGATTAACCTTTCTAGTTACTTCGTTCTCTATTTCTATTTGACAAAGGATCCTGAGGAAAAAGGTTTTGTTTCCACCGGGCTAAAATAATATGTCGATAACTCTAGTAAACTAAAGTTATCGTTTAAAAGCTATGCTATTTTGCTTCAATTTCTTTTTTACAAATAAAGAAATTTTGAAGATTTAGTTACGATTAGAAATCGACTTTTCTATCTCCATCCATGGATCCTTTACTCATACTCAGTCAATTGGAAGTATTGATCCAATTCAAAATTTTTGTTTCGCAATTTCATAATCCATTTTTTCACTTTTTAAGTGACCTTTGGATACAAATCACGAGAATTTATATTTTTCCTCGAATCTATCATTCAGAGGTAAAGGATTAAATCCTTTTAAGAAATAAAGTTTTTTATCGGAATATGAATCAAACCGAAAGACCCCTTAACTATTTAAGGGGATTACTACAACGAATCACACTTTTACCACTAAACTATACCCGCTACAATGCGATTATTATATACAAAAGGGCCTTTTGTCGAACAGGGGAATTAGGCGTGATCAAGATAGGATCATAAAAGAATCATGAAAATTAGAGTGTTGACATTTTTCGTGGGGGATTAAAATTTAATAAAATTTATAAAAAGAAAAGAGGGTTCATTTAAATAACTAAATAACAAGTTCTATCTTTTCTTTTGCTGGAGGAGTTTTGATAGATACGGTTTGCCAAAAATACCGAAATCATAACAAAAAATGCATTGTGTAAAAATCCATAGTTTCTTTTTTTATTCCAGTAAGAATAAGGTTGTCAAGGAAATAAAAAAGGAAGAAAGAATAATAAGAAATGACACTTTGATTTTCTATTATATAATAAGAATGAAAATATTATTTCGTCTTTTTGTTGTTGCTTTAATAGCAAACCCTTTTTGGTTTCAAATCAGATAAATTGTTTTAGCTAGGATTCGTTGGAACAAAAAAGGCCCGGCTAGGTAGTGACCAGGCCAGGCCACGGGAGTAAAAAAGGGGCCTTTCGAACAAAATCAAAGCAAAACGGTCCTCTTTTTTTTTCTTTCTATTTTTTTTCTTTCTATTGAATCCTTCGAGTCCTTACTTGATCTAAATGGAATTGCTAATAAAAGTTGTAGATATATAATATAGATAAAGACAGAGAAAGAAAGATTTTTTCAATCCTTATTTCATGTGTAATGGAAGATAATAATTATCTTTTTCAATTGGGAGAGATGGCTGAGTGGACTAAAGCGGCGGATTGCTAATCCGTTGTACGAGTTATTCGTACCGAGGGTTCGAATCCCTCTCTTTCCGTTTTTGTTGATGACTTAATATTTGATTTCTCTTTCAAATTTCGCCAATCCTTTTATTTTTTCTTAGTTAAACATGTCGAATAGATAAAAAACCCTAAGAAAATTTAAAAATCAAGCAAGGAAAACGAAAAACCTCCTTTTATTCTTCACGTCCGGGATTACGCCCCGGATCATTAGATAGGAATCCAAAGATAAAGAGAGAAACAAAGAATATCACTACTGTGTAAACGAAAAGTTTGAGAGTAAGCATTACACAATCTCCAAGATCTTTTTTTGGAAAAAAAACGAGAAAAGAGAATAGATCCTCCATTTTTATTTTATACCAAATATTTTGACACCAAGAAATGAAGTGCTTTCTAGAAACAGAAAAGAATTTCAGAAATTCAAATTCAGTTATACTAAGAGTCTTTCATTACCAAAAATTTCTTTCATACCCCCAAATTCTATATTGTGGGGGACCCTAACCCCAATATTCTTTCACTGGAAAAAGGTCGGAATGGGGGATATGGGGTGAGCCAGATTTGGATTTATCGCGGCTATCCAAGACTTTCAATGTTTGAATCGAAGGTTCATACTGTAAGACTTATTTGATTTTATTTATTGTTAGAATTTTTTTCTCGAATAAATCATGAATTTTCTAGGATGGTATTAAAAATCTCATCGAAAACTTACAGCAGCTTGCCAAACAAAGGCTAAGAGAAAAAAGAACAAAGGTATGACTGGCATAAGATCTACGATTGGATTCAAAAAAGCATAGGCCTCGGGCAATTTGGCGAAGAAAAGACTACTCGAATAAAGGGCAGAATTAAGACAGATACAGATCAAACTAAAGATATTAAGCATAACAGACATTTTGTTCTTGGAGATAATTGCATTTTGATTGAGTTATTGATATAAGGAAAAATGAAGTTAAAGTACGGTAGACAAAAAATCCTTCTTTTTCTTTGAACGCACCCAATCAAAAATCTCCCAATTCTCAAAGGAGAATAGAAGAAATCATACTTTCATAGAATATCTTAATTGAATTCTATGTAATGATCAATGAATTCAATTAAATTCTCTATCTACACGTGTTAAAATCCTAGCAAGAATCTAATTTGTTTTATAAAGATTTTCTATAGATATTTGGACTGGAATTGACCAAAACCCAATACTAACATTATTCTTTATTATTGTCGAATAGAAATCTAAATGGGGCGTGGCCAAGTGGTAAGGCAACGGGTTTTGGTCCCGCTATTCGGAGGTTCGAATCCTTCCGTCCCAGGACATATCCATTCTATCAGAGTAAAGGTTTCTTTTGTAAATAACGTTCTGCTTAAAGGCCTAATATTGGATAGAATGTGATTCTTGTTTCTTTTCTGATTTTGAATGATTCTTCTCTGAATCATATCTTTTTTTCACAAACTGAACTAACTGAATCGAGTTCAAATTATATGCAGATATAACTGAATATATTTTTTTGTGATCCAGGTACGATGGGAACATAGGTCACATTTTTTTGAATTCAAATAAAGTTAAAGTAGGGCGGGCTTTTCATCATATGTGCATTCCCTTCATATTGAAGGAAGTTAGTTACTTAGAAAAACCTGAAAAACCTTACGTCTCATATCTATTTGAATTTTCAACGATCCGTTTTGAATCGCAATAAGAAAGAACCTACCTTCCCTATCTCTTATTCCCTATCCATTAAACTTAAATGAGGCAGCCCAATTATTAGGTTAGGACCTCTGAATTCTAAACAAGAGACAAGAGGGGGTTATTACATTCAATCAATGGGATTAAGTCTCTTAAGACTTGGGTTAGGGTAAAATAAAAATTAGGAGCAAGGGCTTAATCTGGACTTGTTTGTCTTTGTCCCTAGATAGTTCCCTTTCCGTAAAAGGGATCCTTTTTGATTTCTGATTCAGCATTCCCAGAGAATTGGGGGGGGGGGGGGGAAGTAGATAGGTCTTAATCAGCAACGGGAGATATTCATTTAAATATTTGTGTCTGTCCGAATCTCATTAACAACGAATCAAGTTACATATGTAACCGATGTTTTTTTGACCTTTTTAGGTATTTCGTGTTTGGCTCTAATGAATAATTGTAAATCTATGTAACGATTGATACTGGGTAATTCATATATTTTAGTCAATTTATGCCAAGATTGCAGAAAGATTACTTAATTCCAGGTTAAATAAAAATACATATAAAATGAGGAAATGCTTAGTTTAACTTAATATGTAATATATATGTATTTATATTATTCGATTTCGTTCTATTTTAGTGACACCGTTCAGTGACAACAGCCTTTCCATTTTTGTGAAAAAGAAATGGAATCCCTTAAATATTGAAATATTTAATATAGAATATCCATAACATAGAATATCCATAACATAGAATATCCATAACAGTGACAGTTGTTCAATCTATCTGATAGATACGAAAAACCCCTACTCGTTCATCTGATTAATAAAATAAGAATCGAACGAATAAGGACCTAAATCTTCTCTTATATCAGTCTTTTTTATCCATCTCACGAAAAAAATTGGGTTTCTTGTTCAATCTATTTATCGGCTTTAAATCATTGATGATTCAATTCGAAAAGAAAGAGATATTTCTCTTTTTTTATGATGATCCAGTCTAGTCTTTACTCTAAAACTTTATTCCAATAATGATGTCGAAATAGGAAACCTTTTCGATTATAAAAATTTTGAATGATTCCTTATGAGTTGAATCTTTGGTATTCAAAGAAGTCGGAGATGGGTCAATCTCTTCTATTGAGTCACTTGAAGATGCAGGGTTAAAAAGAATTCATTTATTCGTGTTATTTATGTTAGTTATGTTATTTCTGTTAGTTTGTTTTTTTATAAAAAAAGTTGCATTTATACAATAAAAGGTGGGGTCTTGCTAAGATTTCTTCAGAAAAATCTTTACCATCCATGTATAGAAGAAAAAGGTATAGATTAATATGTCTATGTACCGACTGAACCAATGACTATTCATGATTCCATAATTGAATCAATTCCATACTGGCTCCAAATTAGAGGAATGTTATGGTAAAACTTCGTTTGAAACGATGTGGTAGAAAGCAACGTGCGACTTGAAGGACACGATCCGGTGTGGATTCTTATTCTTACATCCGCCATTTTATATAGGAATGAAGGTGCTCCTGGCCCGACATCATTTGTTCTGTTCCACTAGAACCCCTCTTTTTGTTGGGTTGTAATGGAAATAGTACATGATGGAGCTCGAGTAGTAAAGTATTGATTCAGCTTTCAGGGGCAAGGATCTAGGGTTAATGCCAATCAATAAATGGGAACAACTTCGTAAGTATATCATCCATATAGAAATCGAAAGGATCCGATTCGGGCAAGTTTTCAATTCAAAAGGAAATTTTGTTGGAATTGATAAAACTCTTTCGATTCAAAGTGTATCGCGGGGAATCAACCATTCGTATGATTCTTTGATAGAAAGAAATCACAAAAGGGGTATGTTGCTGCCATTTTGTTGGAAGGATTAAGAAGCACCGAAGTAATGTCTAAACCCAATGATTTAAAACAAAGAAAAAGGATCCCAGAACAAGGAAACGCCGTTTCCATTGTCTCAATAACTGGATCAGAATAAAGAATCCAAATCAAAATAGATGATTGTATTTTAAACGAGACAAACAAAAGGGGGGTTAAAGACCATTCAATAAATGAAATAAATTGCTTAAAGATTTGATTTTCTTTTGAGCTATTTGAGAATTATCCAACTTGAGTTATGAGTACAAATGATTTTTTCTTTTTTTTCAGGAAGAACGAAGAAAAAAATGAGTGAAATCCTAGTCTAATTTATTTTATCAACCCTTTTGCCATTCATTAGAATTCTAGACATAGACATAACCTCGAATCATTTTTTCTCGAGCCGTACGAGGAGAAAACTTCCTATACGTTTCTAGGGGGGGTCTTGTTCATTTACTTACATCTATCCCAATGAGCCGTCTATCGAATCGTTGCAATTGATGTTCGATCCCGAAGAGAAGGAAGAGATCTTCGGAAAGTGGGTTTTTATGATCCGATAAAGAATCAAAGTTGTTTAAATGTCCCCGCTATTCTATATTTCCTTGAAAAAGGCGCTCAGCCTACAGGAACTGTTCGGGATATTTTAAAGAAGGCGGAGGTTTTTAAGTAACTTTGCCCTAATCAAAATCAAACGAAATTCAATTGAGGAAATAAAAAAGGGGGCAGTGATTCGTATAAAATTTTGTATAACTTTTCTATACTTTGTTTTTTATTTCCCCCCCTTTTTGCGCTCTATTCGTATGTATTTATCATTGCTTCTATAGAATCTAATATTTTATAACGACAAAACCCTAGTTGGTTGATCCTAGAAATGTAAAATTCTGGCATTTTCTTCAATTGGGCGGTTTTCGTTGGAACTTTACTAACACGTAATAAACAAGGAATAAAAAATTTTTATTCTACTTATTATTGATTGAATAAATCTAAATCCGAGATTTTTTTCTACTTCTTCCTTCTTTATTCCCCCATCTAAACCTTTTTACATCTATGTAGTGCCAATCCAACACAAGTCCTTTTTTTTTTTTTGAATATTTAATATTATTGAAATTGAATTTCTTTTGTTTTTTCCATTGTATTCTTTTCTCAACATTTATATTGACAAGAGGGTATCGAACAAATATAATTATCGTGATAAGCGGATCGATTTATTTCCGTGCCAGAGGTTTGGTTTTTACCTTACATCATTCAAATGATGGGTTCGTTGGATTCGCTTTGATACAAGAAGGGTTTTTTGATTGAAAAGTCGATAACATAAGAGATGGTTTATAAATTTTTACATTTATTTATCTTTTTATTTTATCGGAGAATTTCTTGTATTTTCGTCTCATCTATTCATTTTGATGTTCCGAATCAATATCAATTTCAAAATGTGTTTTTGTTTTTTTTATTTCTTAGTTCCATGGTTTGATTGCCTTGTCTAATCTTTTATTTTGATTCTGATTGTATCTACATACCCTTTATTATTTATTATTTTAGAATTATTCTATTCGGGTTGCTAACTCAACGGTAGAGTACTCGGCTTTTAAGTGCGGCTAGGATCTTTTACACATTTGGATGAAGCGAAGGATTCGTCCATACCATCGGTAAAGTTTGGAAGACCACGACTGATCCTGAAAGGGAATGAATGGAAAAAATAGCATGTCGTATCAACGAAGAGTTCTGAGAATATTTCATTCTTTCCGGATCGGTCCAAACCCTTGTTTGATTTTTTGAAACGGAGCAAAATGAATTCAATTTCAAGTTGGGTCGAATGAATAAATGGATAGAGATAGAGCCTTGTGGCTTCAATTAATTGATTATAGGGAAAAAAGCAACGAGCTTCTGTTCTTAATTTGAATAATTACCCGGTCTAATTAGACGTTAAAAATATATTAGTGCCTGATACGGGAAGAGCTTCTCCCATGGAGTGGATTCTTTATTTTTTAATGAATCCTAACTATTAGCCTTTTCTATTATGGAATGGAAATGCTTGTGTAGAAGAAACAGTATATTGATAAAAAATTCCAAAATCAAAAGAGCGATTGGGTTGATAAAATAAAGGATTTCTAACCATCTTGTTATCCTATAACGAACATAAACCAATTCATTTAAATGGAAAGGAGAGGATAGAGAATCTGTTGATAAGTTTACCAGTATCCGAGGTATCTATTCGTTTCTTACTATAATACCTTGTTTTGACTGTATCGCACTATGTATCATTTGATAACCCTCTAAATCCTCTACCTTTAGTTCAACTATAATTTCAAATGGAGGAATTCCAAAGATATTTAGAGCTAGATAGATCTCAACAACACTACTTCTTATATCCACTTATCTTTCAGGAGTATATTTATGCACTTGCTCATGATCATGGTTTAAATAGAAATAGATCTATTTTGTTGGAAAATGCGGGTTATGACAATAAATTCAGTTTACTAATTGTGAAACGTTTAATTGCTCGAATGTATCAACAGAATCATTTGATTCTTTCTACTAATGATTCTAACCAAAATCGATTTTTGAGGCGCAACAAGAATTTGTATTCTCAAATGATATCAGAGGGGTTTGCAGTCATTGTGGAAATTCCATTTTCCCTACAATTAAAATCTTCCCTAGAAAGCAAAGGGATAGTCAAATCTCATAATTTACGATCAATTCATTCAATATTTCCTTTTTTAGAGGACAAAATTTCACATTTAATTTATGTTTTAGAGATACTAATACCCTACCCAGTCCATCTGGAAATCTTGGTTCAAACTCTTCGCTACTGCGTAAAAGATGCTTCTTCTTTGCATTTATTACGATTCTTTCTCCACGAGTATTGTAATTGTAATACTCCAAAGAAAGCCGGTTCCTCTTTTTCAAAAAGAAATCAAAGACTATTCTTCTTCCTATATAATTCTCATCTATGTGAATACGAATCCATCTTCATCTTTTTCCGTAACCAATCTTCTCATTTACGCTCAACATCTTCTGGAACCCTCC
>JAVJAP010000323.1:37500-72500 GCA_034770075.1 Aralia elata
AACCACACTCAACAACATTCAATCAAACTCCAATTTACTCCAAACCCACCCATACCACTCAACTACACAAAATAAACCAAAAACATTCCACCACCCCCCCAAAAAATCAACATTCAACACCCTCCCCTCCCAACCCACATCTACCACAACTCCCCTACCCATCTTTACAACCAATCACACCACCAAAAACCCCAACAACCCCCCTAACAAAAATCCCTAACCCTAACCCCATAACTCCCCCCTCAACTATCCCCACAAACACATAAACCCCCTCAATCCCCCCCCCCATCATACACAAATACCCCCCCCATCATAAAATTAATTATTAACCAATTAACCCCAAAACAACATCCCATTTAATTCAATTACAACTACATTTCACCCCTTCCCCCAACCCAACCACAAACGTCATCCACCCTACCCCCCCCCCCCCCCCCCCCCAACTCACACCACCTAACCAATATACCTCCCAATCACACCCAACACATTCACCTACAACAGACACTACAAACATACATCAACAACCCATTGATACACACACAAACTTCTCCACCCTACCCCCCCATAACAACACACTCCCCATTCCCTCCCCCCCCCCCCTTCCCTACTCTCCCTTTTTTCCCTATCTTACACCTACCCCCTCATACTCCCAATCCCCCAACTCCCCTTCCCACACCAACCCCCCCTTAATAACCTCTCACCAATACCTCATAAACAAACACCCATAAACACCCCCCAACCACCCCCCCCCCAAACCAAACCCCCAATAACAACCTACTACCACCATTTATCCTTTACAAACAAATACCCGCCACCACTACTCCATTACCACCCACTCTCCACACCCCTCAACTCTCCACTCAAAACACCCAAATTACCCCTTACAACAACTCCTACTCATACAACCCTCAACCCACTCAATAAAATTTACACCTCACCCACCCCCCCACCCCCCAAACCATCCACACCATATCCCCCAATCACCCCCCCCCCCATAATAACCCCCCACCCACAATAATAATCACCCTCCCCACACCCATAAATTCACCAATTCTCACCCAATCCAATTAACCCCATCCCATTTATCCACCAATCCCCCATTCTCAACAACATTCCCACTTCCAATCTCATACCTCAACCTCCAATCCAAAATTACTACTCCCCACCCCACCCACCACCACCCTAAAAATATCAACAACCTCCTCCCATCCCCCCCTCACTTACTTCTACTACCCTAACAATACATCTTTAACCCCCATTCACTCATCCTCTTTCACCACTCACCTCACATACCACATCTCATACCTACCACCCCATAATAATCATAACAAAAAAACTTAAAAACAAAAACCACCCACCCTCTACTTCTCCTTCCTCTACACCTCTTTCACATTCTCCATATTACCTCCCCCACCACTCTACTCCCCCCCTCCCCCCCCAATCAACAAAACATCACCTTCACACTCACACTACTCCCCTCAAACCCCCCCCCCCCCCCCCAAAAAAAAAACAATCCCAAAATTCAAAAACACATCATCAAAAATCCAAACCCACACACTCCCCTCCCACTCCCTCTCACTCACTCCCCTCCAATAACATACCATCCCCCCTTTCACAACCCATCCATTCCAAATTTCACATTCATTCCACACCATCCCACTCTCCCAAATCTTAACCCACATCCCATCTTCCATTCCTTTTTCCCCACTCCTCCTAACTTTCTAACCTCCTTCCTCAACTCTCAACAATTACCATTTAATTTCTCCCTTTCCAATCCCACAACATCTCACACCACAACTAATAACCACCCTACTCACTATTCTATTACTCTCTTACTTTATAACCCATCATTACTACTTAACTCCACACCATTTTCTCAAATCAACCAAATCCAACCCTCCAACCTCCACCCCTTTCACTCAAATCCCTAACCTCTACTTACCCCCCAACCCTACAAATAAACACAATCAACACACACCACTACACCCCCACCAATAACATCTCTCAAAAACCCCAACCCCCTACCCCAACCCCACTTATACTTACCTTTCACCACCAAATAACCCACTCATTTTAACAAACCCACACCCAACCTCCAACACCTCATAACCACTACACTCCTATCCACCCCTCATCCTACCACTCAACACCTCTCTTCCCACCCCCCAATCTACCTATCTCCCCCCCACAACCATCTCTTCCTCCAAAAATAACATCACCCACCACCAATACATCCAATACAAATCCCCTCCATTATCTTCCTCTAACCTTTTCTACCCCCCCCCACCTCATCTTTTTTACTTTCACACATATACCATCCACCCCCCAAACCCTCACCCCACCCCCCTTTCCCAACCAAACCTCCCCCCCCTCCCCCCCCCCCCCCCCCCCCTAACCACTAAAATTACCTCACACCCTCACCATCAAAAACACCCCCCTCTTTCCCTTCCCAACCCCAAAAAATTTCTTAATATTTCTCTTCTTTCAATCCCTCCCCCTATTAATACTACCCTATCACACCACCCACATCTCACACCTTCCCCCCCTACACCCCATTCACATAACCCTTTCTACCCCACCCCCCCCCTTCCCCAAACCACACCCCCCCTCCCAAACTTTTATACCTCCTCATATCCCTCTCCCCAAACACACACACTCCCTTCCCTTATTATATCCTAACCCTCTCTTATATCCTATTTCTCTCTTTTCATACACCAATTTTAAAATCCACCTCCTCCCAAAATCAAAAACAAAACAAAAAAAACCACAATCCCCCTCCCACCTCCATTTCTTATAACCTAAAAACACCAATTCTACTCTACAAAAATCTTCCCACCCCCTACACTACCTCCTACTCTAAACCCCCTAATTTCATTCAATTATATTAACCACTCACTTCCCCCCTCCACACTCCCATCCTCCTCCCTTCCCATCTCTTCCCCTCACAATTACTATCAATATCTTCCCCCCCCCAAAATCATTCTTTTTCCCCCCCCCCTTCCAAATCCAACCCCACCCAATTCACTCACTCTCTTTTCTTTCTCTAAACCAAAATTAAAATAAAAATTTCCCCCTTTAAAAAACCTATAATTTGTTTACCCTCACCCCCCTTATCCCCCATCCCCAATCATTTCAATCCATCCTACTCAATCATTTTACATACTTCCCCCCTTAACCTCAACACTTAATAATCGTAATCCACCCTCATCACCCACCCATCCCCAACCCAATCCCCACATACCATCACACCCCCTTCACTACACTCCTATCCAACTCAAATCCAACACCACCCCAAACATACTCACCACCCTCCTTTTCCTCTCCCCCCCCCCCCTACCCTCATACACCCTTCATATACCTTCTTCACATTTTCCTACTTCCACTTCTCTCCAACCACAATTTTATTTAAACACAACTCATAAACCTCCTAACACTCACCTCCAATTACACCCCTCTAAACTATTTCCCCTCACCCATTACCCCCCTCTTATTACAACCTTACCCAATACCCACTTTCCCTTAACCCCAACCATCAACACTCCCCCCTTCACATTCCTCCCAAACCCTCCCTAAAATCCCCCTCACCCTACTCAAACCATTTTCCTCCCTCCCCCCCCAATTCCCACACCCCTCCCCTTATTCTCCTCTCTCCACTCATCCCCCCCCACAACCCTACTCATATCTACAATTTTCCTCACCTCCCACATAACCACCAACTCTACCCAAAACATTATCTCCCCCCTTCTTTCCCCAACCCCCCACTTCCCCTACTTCACCCACCTTCTCCAACTACCCATACTCCTTTATTTAAAATCCCTACCCTAACCAAATCCAAATCCACTCTTTCCCCCCCAACCCTACTTCCTATTCAACCCAAATCCCCTACTAACCCAAAATTTCTTACTCACTCCCCATAACATCTCATACAATTTACTTAAATCCCCCTTAACTCCAAACTAAACCTCTATTACAACCCATCATTATTTTTCCTTCTTAAAATACCACCTATCTCCTTCCCTTCCCCCCCCCACACTTTCCCCTATCCTAACACTTTAAAAATACTTATCTTAACTACTCAAACCTCCATAACAAAACCTCTAACCTCCTATCTCATAACTCAAATATTTTATTCCCAACCTCCTCCCTTCCAAACTACAACTTCTAACACTAACCTTCTAACCCTTTTAATTATCTTACCATACACTTACCCCCCAATCAAATTCCATTTCTTCTACCTCCACCCATTACAACTCCAAATTTCTCATATAAAAATTACCCCCTACTTTTCATTACCCATCTTCAAATATCTTCTTCCCCAAACCTCCTAACTTTTCCACAAAATCTCTAAAACTCTCTCTAATAACTCTCCCCACTTACAACACCACCACCATATACCCTTAAACTTTACCTTACCAAAATAATCCTTACTAACTCTCAAAAATTTCTACATTCTATTTAACCAACCCTCTTACTCTCCATTACACCTCCCAAATTCCTCTTCAAAAAACCAACAAACATCCCCCCCCTCTTTACCCCAACTACCAATCCCTCACCCCCACCAAACTTACCCCACTCCACCACCTACCCACCTTTCCCCCCCCCCTTTTACTACCCTTCCACAAACATAATACATCACTAAATTATCACAACTTCCCATCACCCCCATATTCCCCCCAATCTTCTTCCCCAACTTAAAAATTTTCAATTCAAACCCCCATAAATCTAACACCCTCCTCCCAACACTCAACCTAACTACCCCACCCCTCACTCTTTTACAACCCAACCTTCTTCCCTCCACCCCACCCCTCATACAAAAACCACCCCCCTCAACTTCCTCACTAACTCCCTAACAAACTTTCCCCCTCTCACCTCACTATCTACAACCTCCACAAACCTTTATTATAAACTTCCCCCCCCCCAATTCATACACCCATCCCCCCCACAAACACACCATCTTTACCAAACTTTTAACTATTATCACCTTTATAAACAACTCTCATCCTAACACATAACAATTTCAATCATAACAAAATCTTACACAAACTACAACTCTAAATATCAAATTAACCTCCCAATCTTTCCTCCCCCTCCCCTATAAACCACTCATACCCTACCCATCATCTCACCCTCAAACTTTTTCCCCCCTCACTAATTTAACTCTATTCAAACCCCCCACCCACACCTATCAACAACCCCAACTATTAATTCACCAACTAAACCCCCCCTCAACAATTACCATTCACTCACCCCCTTAATTTACCCACCTTCCTATCCCCAATCACATCCTCACCCCCCTAAACTACCCTTACTTATTTAAAACCCCTCCCTCATCACATCTATCTTCACAACCCCTTCCCTCCCTCCCTTACTCTCCATTACACCCCATCAATTTCTAACTTAAACATAACACAAACCACCTCATTTTTAAAAAACCCCCCAACCCACCCTTACACACATCACCACCTTACCCTTCTACAAACTCAATCCCTTATTAAATCATCAACCCTTTCAACCCTATCCCCATACATTTACTCTTACCTACTATCATCAAACTTCACCATTCCAATCCAACTTTATCTCCCCCCCCCTACACCTAATCACTCTCTCCCTCTAATACAATACCCCCCCCCCTAAAAACCCCCTTAAACTTCATACCCAAACCTCACCCTTACACTTTCCACTAAAATAAAAAAACCAATTACACCTCATAAACTAATCTTAATACACAATCATCCCATTCAACTCTCCTAAATCCTTAATCACAATTTCCAACTTCACACATAACAAAACCCCCCCACCCCCTCCTCCAAACTACTAACACTCCCCAACCATACCACATTTATCCCACTTACACCCCCTACCTCCAAAAACTAAATCCCCACTCCCCCCCAACCAAACCTTTCACATCCCCACCTTATATCACCCATTCATTCACAAACACCCTACATCCATCACACACTCACTCCCTCCTCCATTCCCCCCAATTTATCACACACACACTAAATACACTTACCTAACTCTAATTCTCACCTTTCACTCCCCCTATCCCACCTCTCCTTTTACACCCCCCACTTACCCCTCATCAAACCCACTCTCCCCCCCTCACTCCCCACCACCCCTCCCCCTAACCCCCCAAACCATACCATATCACACCCCTCTCCACCCAAACCCCCCCCAACCCACCCCTTATATCTAATTCCACCAAACCACCTTCAAAATATTAATTCTTCACCACTCACCTTCTCCCTTCTTCTCTCTTAAACAAATCCAAAATTAAACCTCCCTTTAAAACCTCCATCTATCAATCCCAACATCAACATCCCATCTCTCTTCCCTCACCATCTAACCAACAATCCCTTTAAACATTACCTTATATCCCATTCATTCCTTTAAAATTTTACCACATACTAACCACTTTTATTCTCATCATTTTATTACATTCAAAAAAAAAAACTCCCAAATACCCTTTAATCCTTTCTCACTATCCACCTCTAATCCCTTCCCCCAATCACCAAAACCTCTCACTCATCTTTCCCACTTCTCTTTCACCCAACCTAATACTCACCACACACTCAAATCCCCATCAACCACCAAACCTAAAATCCTCCACAAATAACCCCTACTCTACAAACTATTCATAAACCCTTAAAACCCAACAACTCCCCCTATCTCCCCTTAAACCTTACCCTAACACAACAACCTCATTCCAACTCCACCCCTACCATCTCCCCTCCCAATCCCTCTCTTCTCAACCCCCCCCCCCCATCTACACACCTCTCCCCTATTCTCCATCCATCCTTCCACCTCATCAAAAACACAAAAAACCCCATTCTCCTATTTCCCACATTCCAATCCCCTCTTCCCACTTATCCTACCCCACCATCCCCACCTTACCCCCCAATTTCTCTCCACCCACTCAACAAAATTTCTCTCACCACACAACTCTCTCTCACCCCCCACAATAATACCATTCTAACCACTATATCCAATAACCCCCCAACCAACAAACCCATTCCCCCCTACAAATATCCCTCCACCCCCCCTCATCTCCTCCCCCCTCCTTTTAACCTCTCCCCACCATTCCCCCCACTCCCCCCAACCTCACAAAAACCCCCCCATACCCAAAACTCTACCCATCTCACTCACCCCATCCCCACTAATCCAACACTTTTTTAATACTATCATCTTTTTACTCCTCCCTCCTATCTCAACAAACACCCCCCCTCAAAACAACCTTCACTCACCCCCCCCAACATTACCCATCCCCCTTCCCCCCTCCAAACCCTAAAAAATTACCTTTCTTCAACTTTCCCAACAATCAATCCTAAAACCTCCATTTCCCCTCATCCCCCCCTTCACTCCATTACCCTCAATACCCTCCATCCCTTTTATCAACTACTAAAAATTAATATCCTCATCTAATAACTTATACAAAACAAAACCAATCTTTCCTCCCACCCATATATCTCTCACTATACCAACCCATCACCTTTCATACATTCAAATCTCCTCTCTTCTCCATTATTACCCTTCCTTCCCTCCTTCACCCCTCTATCCACTCCCTAATTCACAACCAATTCAACCCCATCCATCCCAAACCACAATCTTCTCCTAAATTAAACCCCCTTAATCCCTTCTTCTACTCCATACCATATAATTCATCACCCAACCCTTTACCTTCTCTCATCTCCAATCCCACACCAATATTATCTCTACCTCTTCCCCCCTCTCCAACACTTTTTTCCTCAACCATCTCACCACTTATATCTCTCCCCCATTTTTTACATCCCCCCTCTCTCTCCCCCCCCCCCAAAAACCAAAAAATCCCCATATCCCCTTTTTTTCATTTTCTACCCCCCTTTTTTCACCACACCCAATAACTCATTTCACCACCTCACATCTCAATTAAACCCAACCCCCACTCTCCCCTCCCTCCTCCCAACCCACCACCCCCTAAACCACCCCTACTCTACTCACCAAAAAATTTATATCCTCCTATACCCCCCCCCCCACCCCCCCCCCCAACTAACCATCCCCTTCTTATCACCCCTCCTCCCCAACCCTACCCTTCACCAATAACCCTCAACCCACCCCTACCCAATCCCCATCCAACCTTCACCCCAATATCTTAACCTTACCCTCCAACTTTCCATTCCCAACTATATCCTTTCCCCCTTATATACCCCTTCCTTTCCCTCCAACCCCCTCTACATTATCCTTCTCAACACTTCAACCTTAACATCCTTCTCTAATCCTCCATCCACTCCATCTTCTTTAAAAATTCTAACTACCACTCTTTCACTCTTCCAAATATTCCAATACTCTATATATCTTTCACCTTTTCCCATCATCCAATCTACCCCACACCAACCATTCAACACCCCTTCCTAATAACTTTAACCCCCCCACCCCCTCATTCCCACCCCCCTCTTTAATCTACTAATCTTTCCAACCCCCCCCCCCCAACTTCCCTCTATCTCCCTCCATCCCCCCATATATACCTTAACTCCTTCCACACAAACCCTCTTCAATTTCATACCCTATTACCTTAACAACTCCAAATCATCCAACCCCCCATCACCCCTAATATCTTTTACCCAACAAATCTAAACAACAATCTCCCTACACCCTTTTTCACAACCCCTCTAACTCACCCTCCATCCTTTACCTCACTCCCTCTCCACTACACCCCATAAACCTTCACTTCCACATTTTACACACCACCCCAACTCCACACTCAAACTAACAACCTATACTATACCTATATTCCCCCCCTCTCTATCAAATCCTAATTATAACCAAACCTCACACACCTCCAAACCCCCCTCACCCCCCTTCCCAAACATCCACTACACCCTAATTACTAAACCCTATACTTTAATCTCCATTTCAAATCCTTTTCAACCCCCTCCCCCCACCCCTCTAAACCTCCCCACCAACTTCACCCCTAATCCCCACCAATACAACTCCTTCATATTCCTCTAACTCCCTCATAACAACCCCCTCACCCCTACAATCAACACCTTTCCCCTCCTAACCCCTCCCCTATTTCCCCAACACCCCACCCTCTCCCTTCCCAATCACCCCCTACTTCCCAATCCCCTATTCCCCAACCCCCATATATACTTCTAATTTTATACACCTACTATATTATCACCACCAAATTCCTACATCACATAATTACCTACAATACCCCCCCCCCTCACCACCTCTCTCTCACCACTTTTTCAAACCAAAATAACCCTCACCTTTTACAACTCTTAAACCTCATAATAAACCTTTCTTAAAACCTCTAACACCCTACCTCCATTCCCCCAACCTACTCAATCATATAACCTCATCTCCTCTAACCACATCTCTTCACTCCCAACACCATCTCAACACTAATCCAACAACACTAAAATAATACTCCCCCCTTTCAATTCCAATACAAACCAACCCCCTTCCACCCAATACACATCTCAACACAATCCTCTAATACCCTCCCACACTCCCACCCCCACTCACACTACCACCCCTCTCACAACACAAACACCCCCTTTTTTTCTCCCCACCCACCCCACTCCCCCACCCAATTTAAACTTTCACCACCTTACCCCATCATCAACCCCCCTACCTTATCCCAACTCATCTAACACAAACCCATCCCCCCCATCTCCCACTCCATCACCACACCTTCCCCTTTACCCTCTCCCACCCCTCCCCCCACAACAATCCCCCCCAATTCTCCTTTCCCCAACAAAACTCCCCACAACTTCACATCCCCACCCATTTCCCTACTTCAACCCTAATACCCCCATACCCACACCTTCCCACTTCAATCACTTCAATCTCCCACTCCCATTAAACACCCCCCCCTCCCCCCCTCAAAACTCACAACCCACCCTCCTTAAAACCCATCCTCCTTAAATTACTTCCATAAACTTTACTTCTCCTCCCTCCCCTTACAACAACCCCCCCACTCTTCCTCCTCCCCCTACCCTCATCACTTCACCCCCCAAAACAATCCTCCCTCAAACCCCAAACTCCTTCCATTCTAACCTACACAAAACCCCAAACCCCAACCCTCTAACAACATATAAACCCCTCCCCCAAATCTCCCCTCCCCCATTCCCCCCAACCAAAACAACTTCCCCCCACCCTCAACTACCCCCCCTTCACCATTACCCCCCCCA
The DNA here is from genome assembly GCA_034770075.1 of Aralia elata. Taxonomy (NCBI): domain Eukaryota; kingdom Viridiplantae; phylum Streptophyta; class Magnoliopsida; order Apiales; family Araliaceae; genus Aralia; species Aralia elata. The sequence continues at coordinate 47,676 of JAVJAP010000323.1, forward strand.
ACCACAACAAACATCCAAACACTACCACTCCCACCCACACACCCTCTCCTCCAAATACCAATCACACCACAATCCACTCCTTCCCCTCAATCCCACCCTCTTCCCTCCATCAACCAATTTCACTCCCATCTCTACCCCCCACCCAATCCAAATCCCTCCACCCATAATACACAAATCCCTTTAATCCCACCAATCAACACACCCTTACCCCCCCACCAACCCCATCTCCCCCCCCAAACACCCACCTTACCCCCCTCACCCCCCCCATACCTCATTTCCCTAACACCCTTCCTCCCTTCACCACCTCTTTCACCCACCCACCACCACACACACCAACCACTCCCCACACCACACCACTCCCCTCCATACAAAACATACACCAAACCTTAATAATCACCCTTTTAAACCTCCACTCACTTCAACACACTCACACCAACCCCCCCCCACTTACACTCCCTTCAATTCTCCCCCCCCCCCCTCCTCCTCCCTCTTTCACAAACCTCCCCCTTCAAACAACCCCTCTATCCACCTCATTCACCTACCCCACCCCTACCAAATTTCACCCCAACTCTCAAAACAATTTCTTACACTTTCCTTCCAATTCCATTCCACCACACTCAACCACCCTCCTCCCCTTAACACACAATCAATACACATTTCACACTTCCTCTTCCCCCTCCTCAAACCACTACAAAAATCACTCCCCCACCAATCAAACAAACTACCCCAACTACCCATCTCCCCATTTACCCCAACACCCTTCACCCCACATTTCCAACCTTCCATCACACCCCCCCTCTCTTTCCCCCACAACCCACCCCCTCCCCACCTACCCACCTACCCACACTCCTCCCCTCACCCCCCCCCATCCCCCAACCCCAATCCCCTTCACAAAACCAACAACTCCTCCATCTTTTCCCTTTCAATCACTCTCCCTCAAAATAAAACAACACCTCATATCAATTCACTCACATAAATTACCCTCTCCACCAAAACACAAATCTAAATCTCCACCACCCCCATTCCCTATAACCAATTCCCCATCCCCCTATCCACCCAATTAACTAACCAAACTTTCCTTCTATTCCCCTTTTCTTTTCAAACCTCCTCTTCCCCTTCACCCCCATCCAACTCCCTCCAATCCCTCTTCTCTAACATCTTATCCCCAACATACTAAAATACTCTATTCCCTACCTTTATCCAACACATACCCCAAAACCCCCACACCCCCCCCCCCCCCCCCAATCCAACCTACCCTAATCCTCTACTCAACCCAATTCAAATCCCACCATAACACACCTTACAATTCCACCAACCCCCTCCCAAATACTAAACTACCTCTTTTTCCTTTAACCTTCAAACCCCTTATATCTCACACCCCCAATAACTCTTCCACTCATCATACTTCTACCCTTCATACCCCCCTTTTTAACACTATCTAATACTCAAAACACCCCCTCAATACACAAATCATCATCCCATATCCACTCACTCCCCCATATCCTATACATTCACCCCCCCCCTCCCTAAACTACCTTTTCATTCTCCTTACCCCATCTCCCCCTCAAACAACACCCTCTCAACCTCAACCCTTCCCACAACAACATACCCCCCCTTAAACCCACAATCCCACCAAACCTCTTAAAACCCATCCAAATACCTATACCCCCCCCCCAACCTCCCACCCACTCCAAAAAACTCCCTTATCTACCCCACTCCATCAACTCCTCCCAAAAAAACCACAAACTTCCCCCCTTCACCCCCATACATTCACATACCCCACCCTTCAAACCCCACACTCTTCCCCTTCTTTCCCCTTCACCACCCAAACCTATCTACCCCTCCAACCCCCCACACCAAACACTCACCCACACTCCAAATCCTTCCCTCCCTACAACCTCATCCCTATACATACCCTTCAATTCTTTCTCACAAACCACACAAAATCTCACCCCCCCCACCCCACATTCTACCCCCCTCCCCCCCACCTATCAAAACTCAACACCCCCTCCCCTTCAAAATCCCCCCAAACCCTACCATACCCTACTCTTACCATCCTCCTCCCCCCCCCCCCATCCCCCATCACCAAACACTACCACTCAACTAACCCCATAATTAACCCCTACAACATCCCCTTCCCCCCCCCACAATTCAACACCCCAACACACACTCTCCTATCCCCCTCAACCCCCCCCCCTCCTCCCCCCCACCCCACACATAAAACCTACCTCCCACCTATTCTACCCACTCACACTCCTACCCCTCCCCTCCTCTACTTATTCACTCACCACCCTAACCCCCAATCCCACTTCACCCCCCTTCCCCTCCAATCCCCAACTAATTAACAACTCTTCACCCCCCCCCCTACTTTACTCCCACATTCAAACCCAACCTAACTCCAACTATTCATATCCCCCCCTTTCTATTCTCATCCCCCCACTCCCCCCCCTTCCTCTCACCACTCCATTCTCTTCCCCACTCTCAAAATCCCAAAATAACCACCCATCCCTTCACACACCCCACTCACCTTCCCCTCCACCTCTCCCCCTCCCTCCACTTCCAATCACTCACACAAACACTCCCCCCCCCTCCCCTTCCCTCCCTCATCCCCCCCCACCATTCACCCCACCTCCCACTTTTCAAACAACCTCCACCTCCCTCTTCCCCACATACCCACCCATTCCACCTTAAATCACACAACATTCTCAACCTACCACAACCCAACCCCCCATTCCCTAATCCCCCCAATTTCAAAAAAATTCCCAATTCATCTAACACCAACCATCACATTCCATACCCTCCATCCCCAACCAACACTCAACACTCTCCAAAAACATCCCTCCAAACAAATCAAACAACTCATTCCTAAATCAAAACTCCATACAACCAAAAATTCACCAAACCAAATCATCACCTCAACCCAATCACCCCCCTCACACCCAATTAACACAAACCAACAAACCCCCCTAAACTACCATCTCCACCCTTACAATAACTCATTCTCTCCTCCACATCAACTCAAAACTTTCCCAAACCCCCTCCCCCAAACCCTCCCACAAACCCAAACAACAAAACACATAACCCCAACATACAACCAACATACTCTACCCAATCCATACCCCCTCCCATTCACACCCCTCTAAAACAACAACTACAAACCCTCACCAACTTCTTCCATAAAAACATCTTATCACCCTCAAACCACCCACAAAATACTACCCTCCATAAACCTAAACATCACCACACAACAATTCACACCCCCCCCCTCCTCATACCTTAACCATCTTCACCACATCCCACAAACCACATTTATTTTCCCTACAAACAACATTAACCATTAAACAATTCACACATTAACCATTTTTCTCTCACTCTCAACCCCTCCCACTATCCATTACAACACCCACCCCCCATACACCACCCCTTCCAAACCCCAATCTCACCACAACACCATACTTCCAATTTAACCCTCAAACCCCCTCCCAACACCACCCATTCACATCCTACACTCCTTCTATCTTAACTAACTCACCCAACACCCACACCACACACACACATCTCATAAATTCAAAAACCCCCCCACATTCCCATCCTCCTCTCCCATCACACCCCCCCCCTTCCCCCCCCTCCCTCCCAAAAACAATAACCCCACCCCCCAACCTTATCCTCCTTTACCTTCCCTCCTCCACACAAACATCACCCCCTCACCCCAAAATCCCCCTAACTAACAACTTTACTAAACCCCCCTTCACTTCACCATCCTACACCCCACCAATCCAAATTATACTCATACCACTAATTAAACACCCAACCTCTCACCTCTATACCACTTCTCACTACTCCCCCCCTTCACCCACCTCATCACAACCATTACAATCTCCCTCCACCCCACTCATTAACACAAACACCCACAAACATCAAATCACCCCCTTCCCCCTCACTCCCCTCAATCCCCCCACCTACACCCCCCCCCATCATCCTTCAACCCACTCCCCTAACCTTCAACTACCACAAAAAACTCCCACTCCATTCAACTTACAACACCCACCTCTCTTCCTTACCACCCCCCTCCCTCCTCCACCACAACAAACAAAAACACCCCAACTTCTCCTATATCTCATCCCTAACCATCCCTTAAAATCCATCTCTCCCTCCTATCTTCCACCACAAAACTCCCATCCAACCCCCCCACCCCCTACCTAATCAAAAACAAACATAACAACTCCCTACTCATCAACCTCAACCCTCCCCCACTCCAAAACTCACAACCAAAAACAAAACACCACCCCCTCCATTCCACAACAACATTCCCACCACTCACAACAACTCATCACAATTTTCCACACCAATCACAACCACCCCCCTCCATCCCCTACATAATCACAACTACACTTACCCCCACTTCACATACCAACAATTCCACCAATAATTCTCCACCCATCATTCACATCCCTCATCACCAACACATCATAACACACAACCCATCCACACTTCCAAAATAATCCAATACAACAAATTACACCTACCCTTCCATCACCCCAACCTCTCAACATCCTTCAACACCCCTCCCTCACCAAATAATTCACACAAAACTTACATAACAACCCACTTCTTACAACACCCCCACTCCCTTAAAAAACCCCTTCCCCCACACAAACAACATTATATTCATTCCTTCCTTCCACACAAAAATTAAAACCACTTCCACAACCCTCTAATAAAACAACACAACACACCCCACCACCCCCTAACAACCATCAATTCCTCCCCCCTCCCACCCCACCCTATCTCCCAACACTCCTCAACAAACCTCACCCCCCCAACCCTCCAATCTACATCAATACATATATCACTCCAACACACCTTCCACACCATCCTCAACAATCCCAATACTTCACCCCAAAAAACTAACACTTTACACAAACAACTAACCCCCACCACAACCACCCATTCCACCCTCCAACTACTCACATAACTCCCCCCCATTTCCATTTACTTTAACATCCCAACACCAACTCCAATCATCACTCTACTCAACCATCAACACCTAACCAACCACCCTTCCCCTCCCTTCCACTCTAACACACCAAACCAACATCTCCTTTTACAAATCTTACACACCCACTCACACATAAACCACATTCACCCACTATAACCCAACCCAAACTTCAACTTCCACTTCTACTACCACTTCCCATCAAAAACCACACACACTAACAAATTTCCACAACCACAAATTTAAACACAATCCACTCTCCCATTTAAATCAATATACCACAAAAAAAATCACTCAATTCACAACACACCTTCAAACTTCACCAACCCCACTCTCCTCCCAATTCATACCCCCCATTTCACACATCCATCCCTCACCCACTCCCACCACCCCCCAAATACACACAACACCCACCCCACTCACTCACACACAACATTCCACATCAACAAACCTCATCCAATTATTATCCCATTACTCCCCCTCTCCACCCCCACCTATCACCCTCTTATTCTTAACTCTATACAACCCTTCACCACAATCTCCATACAATCCATTTCCCCCAACCCACCTCTCTACTTCACCCCCTTACAATCACACCAACCCCCTCAACCTCACTCTAAATTCCAAATCCACCTAATTCCTTTCACCACCCAAATTATCACAACACACACACCATCCATTTTCTACATAAACCCCATACTCCATCCCCCCTCTACACATCAACCCTTCCACCCCCCTTTACTCAACTCCCCCCAATTACCCCATTCCCTACCCCCCTCTCACCCTACCAACCACTACTAAAACTTTCAATTTCAAACCCCCCAACCCCCTATCCAAATTCCATTCCTAACCCCCCATTTACCATATTTACTTTATCCAACCCACCACTCCTCCATAATTCCAACCCCTCAACCAACTCAAACCTTTCCACACCCCTCCCACCCTACCAACAAAACAATTACTATCCACACATCCCATTAATAACTATAACCCTCCAACAATAAACTTCTAACACCCCCCCACCACTATAAAATCAACCTCAAACCCAAAACCTATAAACCTCCTACTCACAATAACATTCTCACCTTACCCCCACATTCCTCCCCCTCTAAACCCCTCCAACCCCCCCCTACCCAACATAACCCCAACCACCCACAAACCATTCCCCATACAAACATCACCTTCCATTTCCCACAAACACCATAACCATCCACCCCCCAAAACCAAACACTTTCCCCTCCCACAAAAAACCCCCCCATACAAATACAAATCACCACTTAATAACTCACTTCCACTCAAATCACCCACCATCACCCACACTTCACTCTACAACTCCCTTCCCTCACCCAACTCACCATCCCACAATTAACACCCCCCCCAAATTCTCAACCACCCCCCCCAACTCCTATCAAAACAATCTACAACAATCACCCCCTCTAAACACACACTCATACTTCTTCATAAATTTCCTACCTCCTCCAAATCCACACAACACATCCCCACCAACACCCCCCTCATATCCCCCCCCTCTCCCCCTTTATCAAAATCCACTTCCCCCTCTATTCACATCCTTTACCCCCCCATCCAATTAACAACTCCCCCTTCCAATAACAAATTCCTCAACACATATACATTACCATCATTAACCCCCACATCCCCCTCCACCTCCACCCAACACAATCCTACCACCACAACACCACCCTTCACCTCAATCCCCCTCCATCCCATTCCCCCCACTTTCCCACCCCCAACCAATTTCCAAACTCACCCCCACCCACTCCCTCCCCTTTTCCACAACACTTCTCCCCCCCCACATATCAACCCACCCACCACACACACACATAATTTTACTCTTTCACCAACACCAACCCAACAACCCCACTCAACTAAAAAAACCACTCTCCCAACATCACCCTTCACTCCCCCTCACCCAAAATCCACACACACCTTTCAACCAATTAATTTCCTCCTCCTCCTCCCATACCCACTCACCAACACCCCCCCCCCATCCATCCCACAAAAACATACCCTCTCTTCACCCCCCCCTCTCTCCAACAACCAACACCACTTCCCATCCCACTCACCCTCCACCAACACCCCTCTACCCCACCTCCTATCACCCCAAAAAAACACTTTACTTTACTCTCCCCTCAAATCTCTCCCTCACTTCTCCCCACACCCCCTCACCCTCCTACACTAACCAAACAACCATCACTAACCCTAACTCCTACCAAATACCCCACCTCCACCCCAACTAACCATCAAACAAAACACACTCACTCACACTTCAACATTTTCCCAACAACTCCTACCAAAATATCACCCTCAACACAATCACTCCCCTTCACCCCATCACCATCCCTCAACCATTTCATCCCCACCCCCTAAATACACATCCTCTTTCAACCAATACAACTATACACACCAATCAAAAAATATACCACCACCACTCACTTTCCACCCAATTACCTATACCCTCACACTATCCAATTCCCATTAACATTCCCTCCACCAACTACATTCCCAAAAAAAACCCTCTCCACCCCCACTACACATCCCTTTATCCCCTATAAACTAATAATATTCCACCTCCTAATACAAACCATCTACAAACCAAACAACTTCTACAACTCTCTTTCACCAAAAATTTTCCACATCTATCCTCCCCACCCCCTCCACAAAACTATTCCCCACAAACCCCACCATTCTCTCATTAACCACCACTCCTCTTTCTCCTACCAACTCACCAACCCCACCCTCACATCCATAAATTCCACACAACATCCCCTTCTCTCCAATCAAAATCACCAATCCAATCCTTTATCACACCCCACTTAACAAACCTTCACCACACCACTAACTCTCAACCACCACTAACTCCTAACCCTCACCTACATCCTTACCCTCACCCCTCACATACCCACTCCACCCACACTACCCCACTCACTACCACACTCCACCCACACTACCACACACCCACACCACACTACCCACACCACCCACCTCCCCCAAACTTCAATAACACTTCCAATAACCTCCCACCCTACCATCCCTTCCCACTTCTAAATACTACTTACAAATCCCCCCACTTCACTACCCTAAACACTCCCACACCCCACCCACCCACTTTTTCACCTTACCTTTCTTCCCCTTTAAAACATCTCATTTCCCAACCCCCACAACTCCCCCTCTTAAATATCCACCTATCAATAATCACCATCTCCCTTCCACACTACAAACATACCCCCTTCATACAATCCCACCACCAACAACTCACAAAAACATCCATACCCACCTACACTACCTACCCAATCACCTTAATAACCCACCAAATCACTCTCTACAACAAATCACCCATCACCACATCTACCTCACCCACTCCAAATCACCACCAAAAAAATACTAACCTTATTCTCCCATCCCCCTCCAACAAAAACAACCACACCACTCCACCATAAATCTCCTTCAAACAAAACACACCACCCCCACCCCTAACCCCAAAAAAAAAAAAACACCCATCCACTCACAAAACCAATACATCAACTCATACACTACAAACACTCCCCCTATCAACTCAATCATTTCAAATTACATCACAACATCTCACCTCATCACACCTCATCTCAATCACAACCCACAAAAAAAACTCCTACAATCAAATCCCCCACCTTTTCACCCCCCCCCCACTCCATAATCCTCCTCCTCTCCCCCCTACAAACAACACTCCCCACACCACCAATAACCTCTCCCCCACTCCCTCTCAACCAAACCCCTCCCTCCAACTTAACTCATACTTCACCCACACCCCTCCTAAAACTCCCCACCACACTCATCATTCCACCACCCTCAAATCCCCAAAACCCCCCCAATACATACCCACCCACTCTTCTTTCCCCCCCTCTCCTCATATACCCCCCTCTCACACCTCCCCCCTCCTCCTTCCCCTTCAATCCACTCTTCCCACCTCCCCAAATTCTCACACCTCATATACTCACACCCCCATTCTCACCAACAAACTCATCATCCAAAACAACTTCCTCCTCCTCAACATTCCCCCCAACACCTCCCAACCAACACCTCAACCAAACCCAATAAACCAAACCAATAAACCCAAACCCAATACTCCTCCCCCAAAAAAATCCTCCAACTCCCATCACACAATCACCCATCCACCACACATCCCCCATTCACCCCAAAAATCCATCACCAACTCAACTACACTTCCCACTTACATCCCCCTACAACCCCCACACCCCCAAACTCACAAATACATACTCCTACCTTCCCCCATTCACACATAAATTCCACTCAACCAAAATCTCTCTAATCCCCCTCCACAATAATCCCTTAACACACCCAATCCCCAAACACCCCTCCAAACAAACTCCCCCCCCCCTCACCTAAAAAACCACAAAACTTCATTACCCACAAACACCCCTCCCATTCTATATCCACCCCCCATAAATCCAATCCCAATCTCACATCATTCTAAAACCCAAATCCACTCACTCAACACAATCCCTCTTAATCCCCACCTAAAAACCCCCAATCCACAAATACCCACATAACCCTTATATAACTCCCATACATACATCTCACTCTACCCACTCACCCTCCTCCATTTATTCACTCAATTCCCCATTCCCTCAAATACCCCTAACACCTAAACCTACCCCCCCCCCCCCAAATATTCCCACTAACTTACATCCACATAACTCACCCATATCACTCAATTATCCCACTACACAACCCCCCCCCCCCCGCCATAAAAAAAAACCCTCCTCCCCCCCCCCCTCCCCCAAAATAATATCCATCCCCTCACAATCTTCCAATACCCACTACCCCACACCAACAATCACTTTAAAACCCCACCCCCTTTCCACAAAACAACCCACTCCTCCTCCTATCATATTCAACAACCTCCACTCCTACTCAAATCCAAACACCCCCTCCTCACACCCATCCCAAACATCCCATTAAACCCTTTCAACCTCCCCCCCAATACAATCACTATTCCATACTAATCTCCCACTTCCACCCTATAACACCCCCCCTTCAAACCCATCCTCAACAAAAACTACATTCCATCTACCCACACCCCCCAAATTACACAACAATCCCCCCCCCATTATCACAATAACCACCAATCACCCCCTCCAAACTCAAAAATTTCCTACACCATCACCACACCCACCCACCCCACCTCCTTTAAACCCAAAAAACCCCATCCCCCTCAAATCCTCACAATCAACACCCCCCATCAATCCTCTAATCACAACTTCAAACCCAACCACTCATACTCAACTTCCACATCCATTTTCACAACCCCCTCCCCACCCCCCCCCTCCCCCCTTCCTATCTAACTCCCCCCCTCCCCTCCCAATTCCCCCCTCCCTCCCATTCAACTCCCCCCCCCAAAAAATACTCACCCCACCTCCCCCACCCCACTCCACAATCAACCACCTACCACCCCACTCACCCCCCCACCAATCCCCTTCAAAATCACCTCCCCTCCCATAACCCCCCCCCCCCATAACCATTCCCAACAATCACCCCAATTCCCCCCAAATACACACACATCCACCTTCACCCTCAACATTCACACACCTTAACCTCCCACCCCCCCACCTCTTCACCTACCCCAAACAAATCCACAAAAACCCAACTCTCCCATAATTAATCACTACACAAACCAACACTAAACATCAACTCTACACCCAAACCACAAATCACCAAATCCAACCCACAACTCCTAATCTCACTTCAACAAACCAACCCCCTCCACTCAACCCCCCCCCCAAACAACATACACCCCCACTTATCACACAATTCAAATCCACTCAAACTTCACCCCAACACAATCAATCACCCACCAACATAATAATACTCCCCACCCCCACAAAATTAAAATTCAAACCCCCCCCCCAACCTCTTCTCACTTCCCCAAAAAAAATCACCAACCTCACCCCCTCAACAAACAACCACCCCCCCCTTCTTTTACTCTCCCCCACCCTCAAAAAAAAACTCAACACCATTCTACTCCACACCAACCCTCCAATAAAAATCACCCCACCTACTTCCACCCACTCCCCTTCCCCACCAACATCACCCCCTCACCTTCACTTAACAATCACTCTATCCACCCAATCCCCAAACAATCCCACACAACATCAACCCCCATATTAATACCTATACACACCCCATAACCTTACCATTCCACTCATCCCACCCACCCCATTCAAAAATAACCTCCATCCCACAACAATTCCACACACCACACTTAACCACAACTTCCCCCCCACACCCCCACCTTCACATCATCCCACTTCATCCAATCTCCTTACAAAATACCCACTACCAACACAATCCACACAACCCCCCAAAACAAACAAAACCCCTCACTCCACTCCTTTCCCCCCTCCCTCACAATAATAAACAACCCCCCCCAAACATCACAACTATTCCCAACCCTACTTCAACTCCCCCCCCCTCATCCTAACATCCCCACATACTCTCCCCCTCCCTCCCTTCACAATACTTCAACCCCCTCCCAACAACCTCAAACAACCTTCCTCCTCATCAACCACCAATCAACACCCTAACTATCCACTCTTTCCCAATCTTCCACACCCTCCCTTCCAAACTTTCCACCTTACATCAAACACACATAACTAACCTAAATCCTCCCTTCCTTCACCCCCCTCCACTCACAAAAAAAACTAATAATCCACACAACAAATCAATCACCCATATATCACAACCTCCAACCAACACCATTCCACACCCCTTCACAATTCAATCACCTCCTCACCCAAACCCCAATTCACTCCACCCACAAAAAACCTCACCCTAACCACCCCCCCCCCCTCTCCCCCTAACTCAACTTCATCACCCAAAAACTAACAATTTCTCCCCCCCCTACCACACAAACTTCAACCTTCCCCCCCACAACCTCTCACAAAAAACCAAAATTCCTCACCCTTCTCCTCCCCCCACCCCCACAATCACAATTCCTCCCCCCTTCAACAACCCCATACACCAAAATTTACCCCCCCATTCCAACACTTACACTTCCTCCTCCCACACCCCACTCTCAAAAAACAAACTCCCCCACAAACTCCATAACCACTCACTCACCTTCCCTACACCCCCCTCTACAACCCCCAATCACTATCCCACACCTCAATCAATAATCCCCCATATCCAATCTATCCCTACTTCACCCCCCCCCCCAACTTTTTACCCCCCCCCTAAAACACCCCCTAAAATTATTCCCCCCATATCCATCCCTCACCCCCCCATCCAATCCAATTTACCCATCCACACCTCCCACTATCTCCAACAATCACACACACCCCACACACACACCCCCCCAACCCCTCCCCACCCCTTCAAATCCAATCATACCAAACCAATCAACCACCCAATCCAATCAAACAACACCCTCAAATAAACCAATTCCAAATTAACAACCCATACCTCTTCACCCCTCACCTCCACCCCATTATCCATTAACCCTCTCCCCCACCAACCAATTCCTCCAACTACTTAACCCAACCTACCATTCATCCCTCCCACATTTCCCCACCCAACCTACACAATTCCAATTCACATACACCCCATTCCACACCACCCCACCCACCCACCCTCCACAATTATATTACACAACCACACCACCACCCCACACATCCCCTACCTCCCACTCCAACAAATATCTCCACTCCCACCAATTTCCTCCCACTCAAACTTTCATTCCACCCCCACATCCCTACAAACCCTCCCCCCCCTACATACTTAACATATTTTCCCCACCCACCCAACACCATACTCAACCTTCACCCACTTCCCTCCCACCCTCAATTTTACTCCCACAAACAAATTATACCCTTAAACCTTATACATCCACTACCACTCCAACCTTTCATTTTACTCCTCCATTTCCCCCACAACATTTCCCTCCCCATCCAAACCCTCCCCCTACATATTCACAACCTCTACCCCTTTTAAACAACACAACCCCCCACACTCCCTCCCCTCCACCCCACCCCCCCCCACCAACCACTCCATTCCTAACCCCAAACCACCCCCCACAACACCCCTCTCCCCCTCCCATCTCGTCTACTCCCTACTCCTACCCTATCCCACCCCACCCCTCCCTCCCACCAAATCACCACATTCCTCCAACCAATATTACCCTTACTACCATCCATCTTCCACCCAACCCTCCTTTCAATCTTTTTCTTACCACCTTACAACCCTACCCCACTCAAAACTCCTTCCATCCCCCTCCCACACATTACTCCACTACCCCCACTCCACCTCCCCACCACTCCCATCCCACCCAAATACACAACCCCACATTTTCATTATCTCCTCTCACACAAAACCCACCCTCTTTTCACACCAATTCTACCCCCCCCCCAATAAACATTACCCCCCTCCTAACACACCCCCATTTCCCATCCGCCACCCCAAATCTATCCTTAAATCCACAATCAAACCCTACCAATTCCTACCCCAACTTAAACTCCCCTCCCCCACTCCCCACTTCACCCCCCCATCACCCCCCCCCAAATCTACCCACACCCTTCACTCCCACCCCCCTCCCCATCCTCTACCCCTTCCTCCCTATCTAATCTAACCTACTAACCCACACACACCCCAACAATCCAACTCTCACACTCCACATCCCCCCCCCCCCAATAAACCTCCCTCCCCCTCCCACCCTTCCACTCCCAAACCCCCCCTCTCCTCTTTAACATAACACCAAACCCAATATTACCCTCTTCTCCAATCCCTACCTCCTATTACCAACCCCCTCAACCCTTTTCCCCCACTCTCATACACACTAACCCCACCACATATTCCTACACTCCTACCAAAACACTCTACCAACCCTTACATCCATCACCCCATCCTCCCCACCCTCCATCATCTTCCCTTTCCTCCCACTCATACTCCTCACCCACCATCTATCAACTTCTTCTCAATTCAACCACACACACACCCCCCCATATTACAACCAATACTTCACACACCTCACCCACATACACTCACACCCACACCCCACCCTCCCCATACCCTACATAATTCCTCTATACTCAATATACCTAAATTTCCGTTAAAACCAATCATCACCCCCCACCCAACAACACCCCCAAATCATCCAACTTCCCCCCCCCCACAACCCCAACTCACATCCACACCCCCCACACAATCCCTAAACTTCCCAACCCCACACTCCCCCCCTTTTTCATAACACCCCTATACCTTCCCCAAAAACTCTCCACAAAACCCAAACTCTTCCCCATCTTTCCCCCCCCTAAACAAATTATCTTCCCTAATTCAAACCCCCCCCCAAACACCAATCCTTAATTTTCTAACTATTTTCATAATTTTAAACACCCACCCCACCTACCAAATCCCAAACAACCTTACCTTCCCCCTTCATCACCTCCCCAATTTCAACCACAACAACCATACTACCTTAATTCACTTACCCCACCCAATTAACCCTTCTACATACATCCCCATACTTCCCACCAACACATTTTTATAAATTTATTTTCCTTTCTTTCCCCCCCCAATTTCACCCCCCCCCCCCCCCCCCAATACTAACTCAACATCCCAATTTCAATTTCACCCTCATACTCTCCCCCAACCACTCCCACACTATACACCAAATCACACTACACAACTACCCACTTCTTCTCCCCAATCCAAACAAACAACTACAAAAACCCCCCCCCCCCCACTTCTACCTCCACAAAATTCCTAACCCACCACCCCCAACAAACATCACTCCCCCCCACTAAACAACAAACTTTCCCCCTCTCATTTCCAATCCCAACTCCATTATTCAAACCCCACATAAACACCCCCAATCAATCCCCATTAATTCACCTCACCTCCCCAAAAACCAACCCTAAACCCCCTCAACCAAAAAACCCCAACCTCCAACAAAAGACAAAAACAAAATACTCTCCCCACCCAACCTACAACCCCACCTACCCCCTACCCCCCCCAAACACCCCCCCACCACCCCCACCCTCACCCCAATTCCTCCTACCCCTCATCCAATCACCCAATCTCCTCCTACTCACACAAACCACTAAACCTTCAACCCCCATCCCCTCCTCCCTCACATACCCCCCAACCAAACATCCCACCCCCCCTCACCCCACCCCACCCTCCTAAACCACAACCACAACCCAAACAAACCTCCCACCACTTACCTATCCCCCACCCTCACCACACAACCCCCAAACACCCACCTCACAATCACTCCCCAACTACACCCCACCTCCCTTACAACAACCCAAAAACACATTCACAAACCTCCTCCCTTACACCACTCCTAACCCCCACCCCTTTACCATCAACCCAAATACCCATTATCAACACCCACCAACACACCACCCTCATTTCCCAAACACCATTCCCCATCTCAAAAACATCCCCAACACCCCACCTCAATTAACTCACCCATACCCCCCACCAACCCCCACCTACACACAACTCCCTATTCCCCCAACACCTCCTACCCCCACCACCCAACTAATCCCCATCCCACACAAAACTTAACCTACCCCACAAACAACATCCCCCCCACCCCTCTTCCCCCACCAACCCCACACCCCCCTCCATCTCCCCTACATACCACAACACCCTAAATACCAAACCCTCCTTCAAACCTAATATGTCCCCACTCCACAATTCCTCAAACCCATAACTCACCCCCATCCCCCCCCACCATCTCCTTCACCTCACCACACCCTAAAAACCCACAATATCCCTTCAACATTCCCCAAACAACACTCTCAACCCCCAAAACCATAACAAACCATCCCATCACATCCCATCACCCCCCTCCACTAACCTCCAACATCTCCCCCATCCCACACAATCCCGATCCACATTCTCCTCTCCACCCCCCTCCACCTCCACCCCCATATCCCATTTATCCACCTTCATAATATAACCTCCATTCCACCCCAACCCCCCCCATCCCTATCCCCTATCAAACCCTACCCTCTACAAACTCTTTCCCACCCCACCTCCCCCCCAACCAAATCCCCTCAAATTTACTCACCCTCCCACCCTCACCCTACTCCTCATCCCCCCCCTTCTATTCCACTCCCAATCCCATCCACACCTACTATCACCCCCCAACCCCTCCCAACCCCCACCTCACCCCCCCAAACCACCCCACCCTCCCCCCCTTAGCCCCTCACCCCCCTACCCCCTATACTCCCCTAAACTAACCAACCCTCCCCCCTAATACACCCACAACTACCCCTTCAATCCCAAACCCCCACAAATTTACCCCTAACCCCCCACAATCCCAACCAACATACTTCCCACCAATCACCATAAAAAACCACAAAAATCCCCCAAAATACACCCACCCCCCCCCCATCCCGTCCCAACCCCCACCTAACCACCCCCCCCCACACCCAAACACAACAACACCCCCACACCCCCCCCAACTTCCACAAAACCCACCCCCCCACACATCCAACACCCCCCTAATCTTACCAACCCCCCATTTCACCCCCCCCCCCCCCCCCCACCAATCAACCCAATCCTCCCTAAAACTAAAAACACCAAACCCAATCACCCCCACCAAACCCCAACCCCCAATCCCACATTCAACCCCCAAACTCCTCTACATCCCAAACCCCCAATAACATCCACACCCCCCACTTAACCCACCCCAACATTAAACAACAACCCCTTTCCACCCCCTAATTCCAACCCACACAAACTCACCCACTACCTAAACTCCACAACCTTCATCCATCCCACACTCACACCCACACCCCCCATTCAAAACATACCTATTCCCCCCCACACACCACAACACCCACACCCCCCTCCAAAAAATACCTATTCAATCCCCCCCTTCAAACCACACCCAACACCAAAAACATATCCCTATTTAATCCCTTTCAACCCCCCCCCCTTCCCACTCCTTCATTCTACTCACCAAAAACCAATAACCCACTATACCCCCCCCACCCCCCCTAAAATCCAAAAACCAAACCCCCCCACACCAACCCACAACCAACCCCCCCCAACAACACCCCCCCCCACCCAACCCCAACATACCCATCCCCACCCCAACACTCCCACCACCAACCACCACAACCCCCACCACACCCCAACCCCCACCCCACCACACCCACACCCAACCTACACCACACCCCTTACCAAAACCCCACCCCAAACCAACTCCCACACCAAACACACACCAACCACCACTCCCACACCACACTCACCAAACCAAACCCACCCCCCACCAACCACCCCCTCACGACACCCAACCAAAATAAACTCCACCCCCCCCCACCACACCCCCCCCCCCAACCACCCCCCAACCCCCACCCCACATCCCCTCTTCACCACACACCACCCCCACCCCAAACAAAACCCTCCCTATACACCCCCACCAACACTAACCCCCCAAAAACCCCAAACAAACCCCACCCCAACCCCCCAACCCTACACCACCCCCCCAAACACCACCCCACAAACCCCCTACCCTCCTTCCCCCCCTCACCCCACCACCCCCAACCCACCCCCCCACCCACACCCCCCCACAAAAACCTCCCACCCCCCCCACACCCACCCACCCCAACCAACCCACCCCACAACCCACTCCCACTCCCCCACCCACACCAATCAAACCCCCTACCCACCCACCACCCTCAACCCCCTTCCTACCCCACCAACAACACCCCCCCCCCCCCTAACCACCCACAAACAAACACCCCACAACCAAAACAAACCACCAACCCCACCCAACACCCCCAAACAACCAAACCCCCCCCAACACCCCCCCCCCCCCCCCCCCCCCACCCCACCCACCCACACAAACCCTCCCCACCACCCCACACCACCACACCCCCCCCACCACCCCACCAACCCCCACCACCCACACCCACCAACACTTCCCACCACATTCCCACATCCAAACACCCCTCCCCCAATCCTTAACCCCACCCCCCAATATCAAACCACACCCAACCCCACACTCCCACCACATCCCCACAAACCCAACACCCCCACAACAACCCCCACCCCACCAAAAACAACACCAAACCACACCACCCAAACCCCCCCCCCCCCCCCCCCCCCAACAACAACTACCACCCCCTAAACCAATCACCACAAACACACCCCCCCACCCACCAAAACACACCCACACAACACCCAACCACAACCCCCACCCCCCCCCCAAAACACCACAACCAAACCAAAAAAACTACCCCCCCACAAAACCAAAAAACCCTAACCACCCCTCCAAAACAATCCCAATATCATAAATACACACAAAACAACCCACACCACCACACACAACCCTAAAAACACCCCCTTAAACCCCACCTCAAACATCACTCCACACAACTTACCTCACTAAACCCACCTTCCCCCACCACAAAACAATACAACATACAACAAACCCCATCACATATCCACCCACCACAACCACCACTACCCAACCACACCCCCCCCCAAACAACACTCCCCCACTAATCCCAAACAACCCCCAACACACACCCCCCCCCACACCCCCAAACACAACACACCAACCATCCCACCCACCCCAATAACCCCCACCCCCACCCCAACCACCCCCAACAACCACCAAACCCCACCCCTACAAACCACAAACACCAACTCCACAACCACCCACCCCCCCATCAACAACACCCCCAAACCCACCCACCCCCACCAACCAAACCCACCCCACCTCCCACCCAACACACCCAACACACAAAACCACATACCCCCCCACCCAACAAACACCCAACCCCCCCCCCCCCCCACCCCCACAACAC
The DNA here is from genome assembly GCA_034770075.1 of Aralia elata. Lineage (NCBI taxonomy): Eukaryota > Viridiplantae > Streptophyta > Magnoliopsida > Apiales > Araliaceae > Aralia > Aralia elata. The sequence goes on from JAVJAP010000323.1 coordinate 66,516, forward strand.
TCACAACCCACACCCACCCCCAACTACCCCACCACACCCCCCCATACACCCCAACAACCAAAACAAACCCACCACCCCCCCCCACCACCCCCCACAACCCACACCAACCCCAAAAAACCAACCCCCCCCCTATCACACAAACCCCCACACCCCCCCCAACAACCCAATAACCACACCAAACACCCAAACAACCCCAAACCCCCCCACCACCCCCCCCACCAACACCAACCCCACACCACACAACACCCCCCCCACCACCACCCACAACAATAACCAACCCCAACCACACACACCCCCACCCACAACCCCCCACACCAACCCCAAAAAACCCAAACCCCCCCAAAAAACATACCAAAACCACCCCCCCCACACACACCCCCAACCCCCACCACCCCCACAACCCAAACCCACCCACACCCCCAACACCCAAACAAAACCCACAAACACCCCCCCCACACAACACCTAACCCCACCCCCCACACCCACACATCCACACCCCCACCAACCACACCCCCACCCACCCACAACCCCCCCCACCCACCCACAAAACCCAACCCCCCCCAACCCAACATTAACCACCCCCCAAAACAACAAAAAACTCCCAAACAAACCAAAAAACCCCCCCACAACCAACCCCCCAACACAATCCCACCCCCAACCAAAACACCACAACACCAACCTCACCCCCACCCCCCAACCCCCCCCAAACCCCCACCCACCCCAACCACCCCACCACACCTCACCCCAACACCCCCCCAATACCCCCTACCCCACCAACCAACCCCCCCACACCCACCCCAAACACCACCCAACCCCCCACCCACCCCACACCCACCCACCCCACCACCCCCAACCCCCACCCCCCCCCAACCACACCCCAACCACCCCAAAAACCCCCACAACCCCTACTCCCCACCCAAACCCCACAACCTAAACCCACACTCCAACACCCACCCCCCCCCCAACCCCCACCACCAACCACCCCCCACCCAACCCAAAAAACAACCAAACCCCCCCCACCAACCACCCACAAAACACACACAAACACTCAAACCACACCCCCACAAACCCCACACCCCAAACCCCCCCCCCAAAACACACCCCCACACCCCCCCCCCCCCCCCCATAAACAACCCACACCCACCCAACACACCCCCACCCCCCACACCCCCCAAACCCACAACACCACCACACCCACCCCCCACCACCCCACACCCACAACACAACCAAAACCAAACCTACACCACCACAAACCACACCAACCCCAAACACCAACACCCCACCCCAAAAACCAACCCCACACCCCAAAAACAACCCACCCCCACCCCACAACTCCCCCCACACCCACCACACCCCCCACCAACCCCACTTACCCACCCCCCAAAATAACCCCCCACCAACACTCCACCCCCACCCACCCACCACCCCACCACACCAAAACCCAACCCCCCACCCCCCCCCACCCCTATACCAACCCCCCCCCAACAAACCACCACCCCCAACCCACCACATCCCCACAAACAAAAAAACCAAAAACACACCTCACCCCCCCCCCCCCCAAACCCCCCCAAAATCCCCACCAAAACAAACCCCCCCCACACCTCAAAACCCCCCACCCCACCCCAACCACCCATCACACACAACACCCCCCAACCCAACCACCCCCACACTAACCAACCCCCCCCCCCACCAACCACCAAACCCCCCCCACCACCCATAACACCAAAACCCACCCCCCCCCCACCCACCCAACCATACACCCCCCACCCACACCCTCCCCCCCACACACACCCAAAAACACACCCACACCCAACACCACCCCCCTATCCACCCACCACCCAACCACAACCCCCCCCCCCACCATAAAACAAAAAACCCTCAAAACAACTAACAAAAAATACAATAAATAATAATAACCCCACAAAAAAAACCACCACACCAAAAAAAAAAAACCCCCCCCAACAAAAAACAACCACCAACCCCAAAACCCACACAACAACCCCCACCCCAAACACCCCCACCCCACCCCCACCCCCCCCACCCCCACCTCCACAAACCAACCACCAAAACACCCCAACAAACCCCCAACCCCACCACCCACCCACACACCCCAACCCACCCACCCATCCCACCCAACCACCCCACCACCCACCAAAAAAACCACCCAACACACCAAACAACCCCCCAACCCAACAACACCCACCCCCTACCAACCCAAAACCCCACCCAACACACCAAAAACAACACACCACCCCCCAAACCCACCCACAACCCAACCACAACCCCCCCCCCAGCTCCCCCAACCCACCCACCCCACACCCCCACCCAAACCACCCCACACCACCACACCCCAAAACCCCCCCCCCAAACCACCCACCCCAAACCCACCCCCCAATCCCCCAACCAAAAAACCCACAACACCACCACCCAACCCCAACCCCACCCACACCCACCAACCAAAACCCCCCCCACCCAACCACCCAACACCCCCACAACCAGCAACACACAAAACACAACCAACACCCAACAACCCCCACCCCCCACACACACAACACCACACCCACCAATCCACCACAAACCACAACAACCCACCCACCCCCAAAACCCCCACCCCAAAAAAAAACCACCAACAACCCAAACCACACCAAACAACACCCACCAACCCACCAAAACACCCAACCACCCCCCCCCCACCCCAAAAACACAAACCCACAAACACACACCCCACACACCCCACACCCTCCACACCAACCCCACCCAACCCCACACACCCCCCCAAAACACCAACCACAACCCCCACCCAACTCCAAACAACCCACATAAAAAAACCACCAAACACCCACCAACCACCCCCCACCCCCCCCAACCCCCCCCCCACACCAACCCATACCCCCCACCCCAAAACACACCCCCCCCCCACCACCAAAACACCCACACCCCCCACACACACCCCCCCCACCTACCCCCCCCCCCCAACAACCACCCAACCCCCCCCCCCCCCAACCCCCATACCCAACACCCCCAACCCAAACCCCCCCAAACCCCCCCCCCAAAAACACAAACACAACCACCCCCACACCCAAAACCCCCCCCAACCAACACAACCACAAACACAACCAAACACCAACCCCCAAAACACCAAAAACACACCAAACCACATAACCCACCCACCACCACACCACCCCCCCCCCCACAACCACCAAATCATCCCAAACACACCAACCCCCCACCAACACCACACCCCCCATACCCACCCCACCCACCACAAACCCCACCACCACCCCACCACCACCCAAAAACCCAAACCCCACACCAACACTCCCCCAACCCAACAACAAACAACCCAACCCCCCCACCAAAACCCAACCACAACCAAAACACAAACACCCCAAAACCACACACCACCCCCAACACACAACACAACCCCACCCACCAACACTACACAAACCCCCACACCCAACACCCACAACCACCCCCACAAACAACACCACAAAAAACCCAACAAAACCCAAACACCCCCTCCCACACCAACAACAACCCCCACCCCCAAACCAACCCAAACCCCCACCCCACACAACCACAACCCCCACACCCCACACCAACCACAAACCCACAAAAACAACCACCACAAACCACCCCACCACCCAACCAAAAAACCACCCCAACAAAACCACCACCACCACAAACACCCCCCCAACCCCCAACCACCCAAAACAACCCCCCACCAACCCACAACCCAACACCCCACACCCCCAAAAAAAAACAAAAACAACACACCAACACCCCAACACAAAACCCACAAAACCAAAACACCCCAACAAACCAAAACATAACCCACCACACAACCCCACCCACCAACACCCAAACCCAACCCCCAAACCACCACAACAAAACCAACCAACAAACCCCCCCACACAACCAAAAACACCCCCCCCACCCCCCCCCCCCCACCACACACAAAACCAAAAACCCCCAAAAAAACCCAACAACACCCCCCCCACCCCCCCACCCTAAACCCCCACCAAACCCCACAACAACAAACCAACCACAAACACCAACAACCACAAAACCCACAACCCAACCACCCCCCACAAACAACAACCAAAACCACCCAACCACCCACCCAACCCCCACCAACAACCAACACAACACAAACCCACCAACCAAACAACAACCCCCCACAAACCACCCCAACCAAACACCCCACACAACAAACCACACACCCACCCACCACACCCACCCCAACAACCACCCACAAAAAAAAAACAAACCAACAAACCACAAAACACACCCACAACCAACCAAAAAACCACACACAAACACCAACACCCCCCCCCCCACACAACCCCAAACCACCCCCCCCACACCCACAACACACCCAACCAAAACCACAACACCCAACACCCACCAACAAACAAACACCAAACCCACCCCCCCAACAAACAACAAACCCAAACCAACCAACCACAACAACCCCACCCCCACACCAACCCACCCCACAAACCCACCACCAACCCACCACCCACCCACACCCCCAACCACCCCACCCACAACACACCCAACAACACCCCCCCCACAAACACACCAACAACCCCAACCCCCCACCCACCCCCCCCCACCCACACAAACCACACCCACACAAAAACCCACAACATACCCCCAACCACCCCCACCAAAACACACACCACCCAAACCCAACCCCACACCACAACCACCCAACACACCAAAAACCACACCCAACAAATCACCAACACACAAAACCACACCACCCCCACCCACCAACACCAACCCCAAACCCCCAAAAACCCAAAACCTAAACACAACCACACCCCCACAACCAAACCACCAACAACAACACCCAACCAAACACCCACAACAAACCCCACCCACCCCACCCAAAAAACACAACCACCCACCCACAAAAACCCACAACAAACACACCCCCAACCCCACACACCCCACACACCCCACAAACACCCAACAAACCCTCCCACACCCCACATCAAACCCACCCCCCAAACCACAAAACCCCCACCCCACCCACCACCCCCCCCCCCAACACCCAACCCACACCCAAACCCCCCACCACAACCACCCACCACCCCACACCAACCCAATCCAACCCCCCAACCCACCCAACACAAACCAACCCCAACAAAACACCCCCCAACAAAACCCAAACCACAAACACACCCACCAAAAAAAAAACAAAAAACCCAAACCCCCACACCAACCAACAACAACACCCACAAAACCACACCAAAACCAACCCAAACCCCACCCACACCCCAACCACCACCAAACAAAAAAACAACCCTCAAAAAAACACCACCACACACCACCCCCAACAACCCCCTAAAACAATCCCACACCCCACCCAACACAAACCAACAACCCCACCCCCAAAAAAACAACCACCACCAACACCACCACACCCCCCCACACACAACACAACACCAACCAAACCCAATAAACACCAAACAAACACCACCCCACCCCCCACCCCACCCACCAAACACAACTCCCCACCCACCCCCCCACCCACCCCCCCCCACAACACCCACAACAACAACACCCAAACCCAACACAATAACACCAACACCCCAAACACACACCACAACCCCAAACCACACAAATTACATAATCATCTACCACACACACACTAAACACAACCATCACCCCACCAATTCACCCAAACCCACCAAACACCAAACACCCCACAACAACACAAACCAACACAACCCACACCCAACCCACCCCACAAAAACACCCACACCCCTACAAAAAAAACCACCCCCAAAAACCTAACAAACACACACCCCACCCCCACCCACTCAACCCAAAACACCAACAAAAAAACCCACAACACCACCACCCCCACCATATAACCACCCCATCAACCCCCTTACACCCCCCACCAAACATACCCCAACCCCCAAAAAAACACAATAAAACACACTCACCCCAAAACAACACCACCTTCCT
>JAVJAP010000323.1:80000-81268 GCA_034770075.1 Aralia elata
GAAAATCTTGATCAAATAGACCCGATATATACGATAGAATATTCGCAAGAATCGGATTTTCGTCGAGACATAATTAAAGGTTCTATGCGTGCTCAAAGGCGTAAAATTCTTATTTGGAAACTGTTTCAAGCAAATGCACACTCCCCACTTTTTTTGAACAGAAGAAAAAAATCCCCCCTTTTTTCTTTTGATATCTCCGAACTGATGAAACTTATTTTTAGAAATTGGATGGGTAAAGGGGCAGAATTAAAAGATTATACAGAAGAACAGACAAAACGAAGAGAGAAACAAGAGGAAAACCAAATAAAGGAAAAAGTGCGGCTAGAACTGCCGGAAATCTGGGATTTCGTTCCATTTTCGCAAACAACAAGAAGTTTGCTATTAATAATTCAATCGATGCTTAGAAAATATATTATATTACCTTCATTGATAATAGTTAAAAATATTGGGCGTATCTTATTATTCCAACCCCCTGAGTGGTTTGAGGATTTCCATGAATGGAAGAGAGAGAAAAGCATATTAAATGTACCTATAATGGTGTTCAATTATCAGAAACAGAATTTCCCGAAAGTTGGTTAACAGAAGGTATTCAGATAAAAATACTATTTCCCTTCTGTTTGAAACCTTGGTACAGATCTAAGCCTAAGTTGCGGCCCTCTTATAGAGATCTAAAGAAAGAGCAAAAAAAAGATAATTTTTGTTTTTTAACGGCTGGTGGAATGGAAACTGACCTTCCTTTTGGTTCTCCCCGAAAAAGACCTTCCTTTTTTGAGCCCATTTTTAAGGATTTTCTAGCTCTAAGAGTTTTAATAAGAGTTTTAAAAAGAAGAACAAAACATTTTCTACAAGGTTCAAAAGAAACAAAAAAGGGGTTTATCAAAAACGTTTTATTTCTGTTTCTAAAAAGAATAAAAAAAAGAGCTCTCAAAAGTAAATCCAACTCTATTTAGATTGAAAGAAGTATATGAATCCGGTGAAACTAACCAAGAAAAAGGTTCTATAATCAGCAATCAGGACAATTCACGACTCGTTTAATAAAATTAGATCTACAGATTGGACAAATTATTCACTGAGAGAAAAAAAAATTAAAGAATATAACTGATAGAACAAGCCACAAATCATGAAAGAAAATAAAGAGTATTACAAAAGGAAAAAAAAAAGGAACTCCAGGAATAAATAGTTATGGTGCATCTCGTAATTAAAGTAAAGTATACTAATGTAGCAATCGTCAAATAGCATATTTGGTGCAAATATTAAAAAGAAGAAAT
>JAVJAP010000324.1:0-29948 GCA_034770075.1 Aralia elata
CGATATTTATGGTGATGGTTTGGTTCTAAGTTGGGTTTGGGTTTATCCTCTGAACCCCACCACATTTGAATCTCGTCAGGCCGCGTCGTCGTAATCTGTCGTTGTCCTGCTCAATACCCATTAAATTCGGAAATCCAGCTCGATATCAAAATACATAGTCATTGTAAGAGCCACACCGATTTTTGCATTTTTCCTATACTAACCCTGTCATGAGGGCAAAATCGTCAATTGACCCGGCACACCGAGAATAAAGGGTGGACGTAATATACTAACCCCTCAAAACCACCACGACGGGGTGATATTGAAGCCGACCACGTCAACATAAGCGAAAGGTCGAGAGTCAGTTTACTACTGATCTACTGCTGCTTGCCACGTGGATGACGTGGCAAGGTTTCCCGACGGGTTGCAACGGACTGCCGAATCGCAGACACCCGTCAGCGGAAACCAACGGTACGACTACGAAAATCGAGATGAGGCACCGGGGGAAAACGAGAAAATCAGCACAGTTAAGTCCGCAAGATCTAATTCGCAGGGACTCACAGACCGAAGGACGGAACTCGAGGCAGCACGGGACTCGAAGCGCACGGGACTCGAGCGCCGGTGGGGGGAGAATTAACACAAGGGCCAGCCGCAGATATATCTGCGGACCCATCAATAAGCCTCGCAGATAGATCTGCGGCTGCCCTTGGCAGTGCTTTATTAGGCACAGTTCGCATACAGGTAATAGTAAAAATAAAGAATGAATTCAGCCAGACAGCAGCTAGTTTCGGGGAGAGGAAGAAATAATAGGAAGAAAACGACAAAAATTTAAGAGAGAAAAGGAGTGAGAAATTAGTTAATGCAAATTGTAACCTATTTTGTGAGATGTATATCTCATCATTTTTCTACTCTACTCAATACCACAAATTTCATACATATGTGTGGGGATTAATTGGCAAAGGTAAAAAACCATTTGTTTCTTAACATTTTGTTATGACTATTTTGTTGAGCTTTTGGTCAATAGACCAAGATTTACCCTTAAATGTAGTTTTTTTTTCTTATCATATTATTAGTGTTGCCATGGGTTAGGGACTATTATTGAGGGTCTCATCGGAATGAAATTCCCCCATAATTAGCCCGATGATATCCGTTTGGAGTGACAAATTTGTAACTATTATGGGTAATGTAATACATTCGTTAATGTATTTCAATCAATCATTGTAAAGATGTCCTAGAGTGTTAGGCTATCCGTTGTTGATTATTTTCGTTATAAGCCATTTGGTGGTTGTGCAATAAGTTCGGAATGGGAGCCTAGGGAATGCGACCCCGTGGTCCAAATCCGATGATGGACATTTTTTGAATGTATGTAATTTCGGGTGGATGGTATCCGTTATTGGTAAATATGTAATCGTCGGGCCTTAAAACGACGACTAATGGCGATAATCGCGTTTAAGGCCCCGAAATAGTGAAACATGTGTATTTGTGGGCGTTTGGGGTTATTTTGATGGGCTTACAATGCCCAAATGGAATATCCCCGACGCGTGTTTATGCTTGATTGGATTTTGTGACACGAAAAAGGATTTCAAAGATTAAACGATGAAGGTTTTTTCCCTTAAAATCATAGCAAACTAGGTAGGTTAAGCAAATCACGTAAGCTAAAAAATTTTGGAGGTGCTAAGCTAATGAATGTCGGATTTCCTTATTTAATACGGGACTAGGCTAAAGAAAAGTCGTTTTCAAATGTCACAAAAAATGGTTTTTTATAAAATAAAACAAACCGTTTTTATTAAATTGCTTGGTTAGCGTAGGGTGAAAGATATCCTAGAAGTTGCCCACATCAATTTTGTGAAGGCAATGTATAGATTTCGATTCCTATTTTTACGAAGGTTTAAAACTCTTGTTTTGCCAAAACGACATCCTTAAGGGAAAAATCTCATAGTTTTGCCAACTAAAATCAACCCTTTCTCCGACAAAGCTTTCTCGTTTAAAACCCCCCCCCCCCCCCCCCAGATGGACATCCTAAGGCACATTTTCAATAAGATAAAACACATCATTTTCCCTAATAATCCAAATGATTCTTTTATGCAAACTCCATCATATTACATTTACATAGGCACACACGACACGCCACAACGCGCACACACACATTTCATGAATTTAAGGATAGGAGAGCATCAAAAAGAATTGCGGTAACCGTCGCTTTCACGGAAGTCGAGGGGTGCACTAAATTACACCTTCCCCTCACATTAAGCAAGCCCCCGAACTCGATGATATCTCAATTTCGCAGACCAATTAAAATTCGGAGTCACAATATGAGACCAGCGATTTATAAAAACGAAAACTCGGATGAGTTGGTACATCCATTTCATAATATACCACTACTTGGCGACTCCTGGTTAAATTGGGCTCATCATAAAAAACAATCATTCAAATAACCCCCGTCGACATTAATGCCGACCTTTTCCAAAAAATCATTCTAGTAAAAAGGCTAAAATTGGAAAGGGTTTACAACCCCCACGCGTTAAGCGACTTCCTACCCTGGCGTCGACAGCTGGCGACTCTGCTGGGGACATTAGAAGGGCTTAAGACCGCATAATAAAATCGTGATGCTCTATCCTATCCTTTAAAATTTATAATGTGTGTATTGTGCGTATGACATTTTGACGTCTTTTATTTAGTATGTTGTGGAAATGTGTGTGTGTTGTCCAATGAATGAATGATTGAATGGGTTGTTACTTTACTTCATACAGTAATCATTTGCAATGCTGGTGAGGACGATGAATGTGAAATGTATGTGGAGAGAGTACCTCCTCCTCCAGAGGCGAACCCGTCGGTTTGCTTATATACTATGGGACTCAGATGGGGCTGCTCCCCGGTAGATGGCTCAGGAAACGCACCACTCAAATCCAGCTCCAATCGTAAAGGGCTCAAACGAGGTAGATTGCGAAGATTGTGGGAAACCTTTCATGCACGAAAAGCCCGTGAGAGTAACCCTAGGGTAGGTCAGGACCTTCATGATTATATACCCAACGCAGGAAAAGTCTTCTTCATGGCCATATTTTTGTTCAATAGCGTATAAAATGTCATGATTCCCATTTCATATATACCTCCCACAGTTGTCTAAAGAGAATACTGACCTCCATGTTTTGCAGGAAACAGCTTTGGGGAAGCATAATAAAGTCATGTTTAGCATTTGTTATTGCACTAAAAGACGACGAAAACTTTCCTCTTTTGCAGGGCAAAGTATTAAACAAAAAAAAAACCAAAAACACAAAAAATTTAACAGCTTTTAGCCATGCATCCGCTATCCTTTCATTTGCCCAAGACTGAAAACTTCGAATCCGTTTGCCTGCAGGATTGCTCCATCAAACCCCGTTCGCAGTCTATGGGAATAGCCCAGGTCTCTACAACTCTGAAATGGCTTTGATCTCCCCAATCATAGTTATTCTGGTATCTCTCGAGAAGAGTTTGATGACTTTTAGGAAGCAGATGATGGAAATGGCCACAATCGGCTATAAAGGAATACAGTTCTTAATCAGACAGGAGTCCGTCAAACCAGGTGACCGCACAATGTACCACCCCACCCCGCCAGGGGGTGACCAAGAATCCTCCTAAGGATGATGCAATCCTATTTAAATTTAAATAACCAACATCATCTTAAGGTACGGGACGATCCTCCCAAAGGTCATTCCTGCCCTCAACAAGACAGTTAGTCACAATTCCCATGTGGAGGGAGATTTACTGATGACCATTACAGCAGGAAAGTGAAGCAGATATGGGGTGTGAAGGAGACCATTCCCAATCGCTAAAAGGGCATAGGCTCATTGGGTAGGGTTAATTATGCAGATTATGTGTGTCTTCACCCGGAACCCATGATATCCATGAGAAATTTATAGATCCCCGAATTCACGAGAAATACAATGGGAAAGGGGATCCTTACACTCACCTGAAATCAATATATATTGGATGAACTGGGGTCCTATGCGGATAGACGAAGGATTAAGGATGCAATTATTCCAGAAAAGCTTGAACGGGAGGAGGCGGAGGATCAGGGTATGCCCGTCTCGAAATAATAGCCCGGATTCATAATTTGTGGGAGGAGCTTGCCCATACCTTTATCTTCGACACAGTATAGCTTTCAAGGCACAGATGGCCCCTGATAGATATCAAAACTGACAAAAATCAAGAAGCAAACCAAGGGAAACCTTCAGGGACTGATGCCCAACGATTGGAGGGGTATGGCCGCACAAGTGAATCCTCCAATGAGTGAGTCTAGAGATGGTGATGACCTTTGTGGAATATACAGGAAGCACCTTATTATGAGCGGGTCATATGCAAGGGATTGGAAGACCTTTCGCCGCTGATGATAAAACACGGTAGATAATTGGTGGATATGGGGTTGAAATCGGGTAAAATCCGGGGACCTCTTCACAGCTCTTGAAACGGCTGCGATACAAAACAAATCCAAAGATGGGAATTATGGCAGTACATTTCCCGCAGGCCCCAAATAGCGAAAAGAGGAAGATGTCCTCTCTCGTGCTGCAGGGATCATCCCAGGAAAGTGGAGAATAGCCCTCCTGTACATAATACAGAGAATTTGGGCTGGCCACCGGCAACCCAATTTTGATAATCCCAGAACGGACGGACGAAGGAGCGTGTTTGAGGACCATCACAGAGGCGGGTATTCACCCCGCTTGGGGATCCTCTTGAGCAGATTTTGGCAATAGTTGATTAATTTCCAACAGAGGAAGATTGTCCGTTTTTTGGTCACCTCCATGTGACCCGAAGGGAAGAAAATTTGAACCCAGTAAAATAAGTGTGCATATCATTCGGGTTCCCCGGGTCATGACACTCAGGAATGGTTGGACGCATGAAAACACATTAATTACAGCAACCTGTTTTGATAGCGGGGAAATCGTGGTGGAGCAATGCCCGAGCCGCCAAATTGTTAAAATCAATCCCCTACCGAAGCATGAATGGGGGAGGGGGTCAATATGGTGGAAGCCATCGAAACCGAAGGACCGCCCAAGGCGAAAATTATATGATAGGGATATATGGGATGGTTGGGGCATGACGGGTACTCAGCCCCCCCCCCCACTGGAGGAATATGGCAAGGGCAACCGGTTAGGTTGACGGGTGCAAGTCGGAGTATCATATGGGGGGCCTTATCAAGTTAGCGTGCTCCAAATCCTCTCATCATCGACAGCAAGAACACAGATTCCCTATTTGCAATCTTAATAAAATAGTTAATACCGGGGAACTACGGGGGTGTATTAGAGGTGGCGGCCAGTTGTGCGTTCCGGAAACATCAAACAGGGGGTAATTCCCTTTGTACCTTCCCAAGGAAGAGTCCTCCAAGAGGTAAGAGAAAAGAGAACGAGAGGATATTCCGAGGAAAAAAGCCGCGGAGGTTCTTGGAAAAGATGGTATCATCCTGAAGTAAGGCGGGATCAAGGCAGTGAGGCGAGGAATCAATCTCTAACGTCGGATCATGGAGTTGGTGTTAACTTCCACTTGCGACCACTGCTAGAATCTGGGCTCCAAAGTCCCCTAGGGGAGGCTCACTTCCCCAAGACAATTAGCGCAAGAATGTGTTTACTGGCCGGGCCTAGTGGATCATCTGCTAGGGTAACAATGTGCTAAATCATTCACAGGATGATGATTATCCATCCCGAAAGATGGAAGGGGGCATCGGGATGACCGCTGCACATCGCAGTGATCTCACACGCTGGGTATGTCATGGAATGGGGTATTGATTGATGGGGGATCAGCACTGAATATATTGTCCCCCTCTCAGTACACTGAGAATAAAATGATACATTAATCCCAAGCGCTTGCGGGCCAGTCACGTGGTGGTGCGAGCCTTCGTATGGGTCCCGGAAGGATACATTGGGAGAAATAGAGTGTGCCCGTGGAGATAGGGCCGTGTACTTTTCGATTTATTTCCTTTCAGGTATTGGATATCTCGGACCAGTTATCAACCATGTTATTGGGAAGACCATGGATACATATGGCTGGGGCAGTTCCCTCTTTCACACTACACCAACAAAATTAAGTTCATCGTCTGCGGAGAATCTGGTAATCCAAATCTCCGCAGAGCGTAATGACCCTTTCACCGTCCAAGAATGGGTCTGCCAGTAATCAATGTTGGACGAAATCCGCCGGCGCCATGCCAGTTTTCTAAGCACTGGTAATCAGCTCCCCCCACTATAGAGGTCTGGGAGCTTTCCAGCCACATAAAAAATCGAAAGCCTCCCACAGAGCTCATACCCTTTTTTTCGTTGCTAGAGGAAATGATGAAGTAATGAAGTTTCAAACCTGGGCAGGGTTTGGGGAAAAGACAACCAAGGAATTTACCAGACGCCTATTCAATCAACTGCCACAACCAGACAGGCAGGGCAGGGTTGGGAATTTTTCCATGGAGGCATAGAGACGGATAACCATAACTCTCAAAGGGAAATCCCATTTCCGATCGACGCGGAATTCTCCTAATGCCGAAGGTCCACAATGAACAAGGGATCATGACAAGCCACGTGTCCACGAATATAGAAGGTAAAGAATTAAACTCCTGCGGATGAGGTGTCAGTCAAAAGGAAAGAGTTTTTTTCCTGGCGGGAGGTCATGCAGGGAAGTTTCCGAAACCAAATAGCTATAATCTCTTGGACCCATCAATGAACATTGGAGAGTGGGAAGGATACGGACAACACACGTCGTGCGGGCCCAAACAAAGTGTGCGCTCTGTTCATCCGATTGGGCAGGGTTAGTGTATCCCTAATCCAATTGCTATGAGGGATAGTCCGATACGATGTGGCGTTAGTTCGTCAAGGGAAGTCTCTGGTGCGCATGGACCGCCTGTCAATATGTCGCATACTCCCGACTGAATCTGACCACCGATAAACTGGGACGGTGGAGCCAATAATATCCAGTACAAGGGTAAAGCCCAAGTTGTCGGGGGTGGTAAGGACCCCCGGAGACTTGGGGGATGTAATGTCTACCAGTTTTTGGTTCTTTAATTTTATATTTTTGCGATAACTATGTTAGTTTGTCATGTTTTTTTAGGAGCAAACCCATTGTGGTAAGAATGAATTTTTTTTTTATATAATATGACAGTATTTTGTTATTCAATTGTCAGGTGTACCAAATTGAGTAATCCTTGCTTTAACTAAGCAGGACCCCTCAAAATTGAATGTATGACTATGATTATTGATTATCGAGCTGGATTTTCGAATTTTGTTGGGTATTGAGCCAGTAGACGAGAACAGATTACGATTGACGGCGGCCTGACGAGATCAAGAGTGGGGGTCGAGGATAAACCCAAACCCTAACTTAGACCCAAACCGTCCACCCATCCAAATATCGGAACCCCTGACCAACCCCAAAGAGCTCAATGATAGGGGGCCAGACCTGACCCACTGAACCAGAAAGTAGAAATGACCAAGTTACTACGCCAGTCATGAGGATGTGTTTCGCCTCTGGGTCTCCCTGGAGGACATGAATCGGATTATCCCCCGACCATACTGTGGTTACACCTAGCTACCCATCAAGAGGGTTTCAGGTCCTGTGTGTGCAAGCAAAAACTATAGAAATAGCTAAAACCAGAAATGGAGCTTGAAGGTTAAAGGAGGAGATCATCAAACAGTGTCAGGGGCTGGAATCATCATGGTGATACCCACCTACCCAGAATGTGTTGTCCAATGTATTGGGGTGGTCCCAGTGGGCTACGCCTGGAGGAAAAAGGTGAGGGTATGTGGTTGACTATAGAGTATCTGAACCTAAGGCCAGTCTCAAGGATAATTTCCCAGTACACTTTTATACCTATCATATTGGTGGATAACACTAAAAGCAGACCCAAATACGAGATGTTACTCTTTCGTTGATTGCTTTGCGGGGTTATCATCAGATAATGGTAGGCAGAGGAGGTTGGACCCGGGTGAGGAGGAAAACAGACCTTCATCACCCCTTTGGGCAAACTATTCTGCTATAGACCGGATGGCGATTTCCAGGTCTCAACAAATAGCAGGGGCTACTATATCTACAGAGCTAATGATGGGCCCTGTTCCAACGTTATGATGCACAATGAGATTAGAGGTCTACGTGGATGTCATTATCGTGAAGTCAAAGATCAGAATCTGATCCATAGTGAACCCATCTCCAAAAGCTAGATTTGACCGGCTCCATAAATACATAATTTTATAGGCTCAATCCGGCAAATGTGTGCTTTCGGAGTTCTAATTCCCGGGCAAACCTCTTCTTGGGATTCCTGGTTTAGTGATCGTGGAATCGAGTTGGATCCAGGCCAAGATTTAAGGCCATGTGTGGATATGCCCGGTGGCCAACCCCCGGCCCGCCGACCTGATAAAGGAAATAAGAGGATTTCTGGGATAGAATAAATATTCATCAGACTGCCGCTTCATATCCCATTTGACAACCACGTGCGACGACCAATTTTTTAAAGCTGTTAAGAAAAGATGTCTCACACAAGAATGGAATGACGCAATGCCAGGAAACATAGCCTATTCTGAATTTCATTAAGAGGCAGCTGACGGTATCACCACCTGCTCGGTAACCCCGACCCGAATGGATGAGTATATACCCTCTATTCATGTATATATCAGTCAATTGACATTGCGATGGGCTGTATGCTGGTGGCAGATAGAATGATATCAGGCAAAGAGCAGGCCATTTATTACCTCAGCAAGAGATATTAGCCCGATGTGAACAAGAATTAAACCCCTAATCGAAAGGACCTGTTTGTTCTTTGGCGTTGGGCTGCAATGAGATTACAGCATGTATCCAATCCACGGGCACAACCCAACCACGTATCTGATATCAAGTGATCGGAGTCCCCTGAAATAAGATCTTTTGAACGGCCCATGCTGAGACAGTCTGACTTTTCAATGAATGGCAGTTAATCTTTACAGCAGCTTTCGACATTGTATACGTAACGCAGTAAAGTCCAATGAAGGGCAGGGTATTGCAGATCAATTGGCAGAAAGACGCCATACAGGCGGGAATGGAGCCTTTAGACACTCCTTTGCCGGGGCGAAGTCGTATTCTGGATCCTTTGCCGCGAGGCTGAGAAGTGACTGAGGGATGACGAGGGCATGCAGTTTCTGAGAAATTGGTAATTTTTGATTGGTGCCATGAATGCGGACGCGGGGGCAGGCAGCCGGAGCAGCTCGCGTGGCCCCTCCCCCATATCACAGGAGAGCAATACCCCCGTAGCCACTAAATAATTACAGTTCACAGTTAAACCTCAAATACAAACACAGCTGAGTATGAGGGATGTATATTCGGACTTTTACCGTTTTTGGCTCGCGATATGGGGGTTTGAAAAGTGTTAGCAGTGTTCGGGGATTCGAAAAGAGCTGGTCAATCAAGAATAATGGCCAGGCGATCGGGGTTGTACAGAACTAAAGAGCTTCCGGTTGCTTCCATACCACTCGTTGTGTTATCCAACTGATGCAAAGACGTTCGAAGATATCCGCTTCTTCCGACACCTCCCACCCGGGGGAAAATTAAAACGGAAATGATTTCGCCGATGCATTGGCGACTTTAAGCTTCTTATAGTCCACGCAATCAAGAGCAGGGAACGTTCCACCAGAAAGTGATAGCACAGTGCAGAACGCCACCGGCATTCTGAGGAAGCAACGTGGCCGGGTACTATCGGGATACGAGGGGGGTTCTGCCACATAAGTTGCCTTGGTATCACGACAATAAGGGAATATCTGGAGGGATAGATCCATTCACACCGAGCCATTGCCCACCGATGCGGTAGAGCATGAGAATTCTAAAGATGGCAATGAAATTTTATCTTGAGCGGAGATTTCACTGTACAAACGGATTGGCCAATTTGGGATTGCTAACGATGTGAAAATGAAACATCAAGGCCCAAAAGATAATGGACGAAGGACATGGTGGAGTGTGTCGCGGTCCACCACATGAGTGGGCCGATGCTACGGCTCTAGAAAGATCTTGAGATACGGCAGGCATTATACTGGTTGACGCTGAAATTTGCCGACTGTGATGATCCCGTCAAGCGGTGTTACCAATGCCAGGCGCACGGTAATGTTATCGCATTGCGCCTCCCAATATGAGAACTGCACTGTATGACACTCTCCCTTTTGGCCATTCTCAATGTGGGGATATGGATGTGATCCGAACCAATAGAGCCCAAAGCAAGCAACGGGCACCGATTTATCTTCAGTCATGATCCGATTACTTCACTAAATGGGTAGAGTAGCAGCTTCTTTCCCCAAAGTAACTCAGGAGGTCATCGTCTCCGGTTTTCATCAGGAAATTAATGTCATTTGTGCCCGATACGGGCTAATCCTGAGGTTTTTGTCCTCCGACAATGCCAAGAATTTTGGATATTAATGCCCTCATGAAAAGGATTATAGCGACCATAGTTTAAGATCAAACTCACCTCAAATTCTGTCATTTACCGTCCTAAGATGGAATGGGTGCAGGTGGAGGGGGGCTGGCAAACATAAGAATATCAAGAAGATCATCGGCGGATAAATGTCCGGCTAATCATCGGGGATGGCCGGATTCTGCTACCTCTCACCTTGCTGGCGTACAGAAACAGCGTACTGTACTTCTACAGGGGCAAATCCACCGTAACGCTGCTGGTATTAACGGAATGGAAGCGGTTCTGCCGAGTTGAGGTTGAGATGGCGTCCCTCCTAGAATCTTGATTGATGCTCAGATAAACGAGGAGGATTGGATGCTCAAAGTCGATATGACCAATTGGCCCACTAATTTGGATGAAAGGAGGGTGGCCGCTGGTGGTTTGCAGACGGTCAAGTCTATATCAGGCAAAGGATCTCACGATCATACACGACAAGAAGATCAGACCTCGAAAATTCAAAGAAAATGGTACTAGTGTTAAAGGAGGAGTAAAGGCCTTGTTCAAGACGAAGCCAAAGGGAAGTTTGCCCCGAACTGGGAGGGGCCTTTTGTGATTAAGAAAGTGCTCGTCCCGGAAAGGAGCCCTCATACTGCAAGGGGAGATGTGATGGGGATGGTGTTTCCACAACACCCTCAATTGCCGACTTACGGTGAAGCGGTTCTATGGCATAACATAAAGAGAAAAAAAAAAAAAAAAAAAAAAAAAAAAAAAAAAAAATATCCACTCATCATTTTTTTCTCTCCTCGTTCCTTTGGAGGAACGAACTTACGTTAGGACCTGATCTCCCGACTTGTGGGGGTAACGTTGGGCAGCCAATTGTGGCACGGTACCCATTCCATACAAATAAACCCTTTCTTCATATCTAATAACCGATTCCCAACCAAGCCAGAAAAACCTTCCAGAACACCCCTGCCTCGAAACTCCTCCCGTAAACCAGCCCCCTGATCACAGTTTACAATCTCCAATAATCCTAGCCCTAACCCAACCAAGCAGTTAGGCCCGAAATCTAAGACTCAGCCGATGAAATCGACAGGTTATTGACGGCCAATTATCTGACAAGTCCCCATCAAGAACTTGAGATAGAGAAAGAAAGGGAAATATCATATTCATTGGTTAGCTGGAATAAACATGAAGGTCCAATGAAAGGCAACTGATACGAACAAAAAGGGGGAAAATGAACTAAATTTAAAATACCTGTACTATATAAATAAGATCCATTTTGTTACATTGGTTTCTCAACTTTTGGATAAACCGATGAAACTGAAACCACAGTCCATGCAGGAAATAAAATGGATCTAACCAATTTGAAAATAATCGAATCGCCTGGATGGATAAAGAGGTGGATATGATCTGAAGCATCGACGTTCCGGAAGAGCATACTGCCATATCTCATGTCACCCAGGCGACAAACCGTCCAATCCAGCGGAGATAGCCTACCGAACCAAGTCCTGTGGGGAGGAACTCGAGATCCCAAGCATACCACGGCATCTGGCGACGTACACCTGTGGAAAAAAGTATCTAAAAAAGGGACTGTTACTGGGGTCAATTCTCTCATTCCATGCTAATAAAAAGCATGCAATCATACATGACTCGTTATGTGAAAATAGAAATACAAAATTCTGAATACGTCGGACAACAGTCGAACACGACGAAATCAAGGCCAGACCCGACAGAAACCTGGGAAGGCCAAAAAAATAAAATTTTTCCAAGCAAACCGCGACAGAGTAGGCTGAGCAAAACCCTGGGAAGGGCCTGAGATCCACGCGAACCAACAACAAGATGGATGGAGCAACCCTGCGGAAGGGCTGATATCCACAAAAAGAAAAAAAATAACAACAAAAAACAACAAACCCTGGGGGAAAGGGCTGAGATCCAAGCAAACCGCGACAGAGTGGTGAGCAAACCTGGGAAGGCATCCAAGCAAACCGCGACAGAGTGGTGAGCAAACCCTGGGAAGGGCTGAGATCCACGCAGAACCACAACAAGATGGTAGAGCAAACCCTCTGGGAAGGGCTGATATCCACAATAAAAAAAAAAAAATACAAAAAACAACAAAACCCTTGGGAAGGGCTGAGTATCACAAGCAAACCACCTCGCAGACAGAGTGGTGAGGCAAACCTGGGAAGGCATCCAAAGCAAAACCGCGACAGAGTGGTGAGCAAACCCTGGGAAAGGGTGCTGAGATCCACGCGAAACCACAAAACAAGATGGGTGAGCAAACCCTGGGAAAGGGCTGTTATATCCACCAAAAAGAATAAAAAGACAAAAAACAATACAAACCCTGGGAAGGGCTGAGATACCAAGCACAACCGCGACAGATGAGGTGAGCTTAAACCTGGGAAGGCATACCAAGCAAACCGCTGACAGAGCTGGTGGAGCAAACCCTGGGAAGGGGCTGAGATCCAAAGCAAAACCGCGACAGGAGTAGGTGAGCAAACCTGGGAAGGCATCCAAGCAAACCCGCAGGACAGAGTGTGTGAGCAATACCCTGGGAAAGGGCTGATGTTCCACGCGAAACCACAACAAGAATGGTGAGCAACCTCTGGGAAGGCGCTGATATCCACAGAAAAGAAACAAAGACAAAAAATCAACAAACCCTGGGAAGGGCTGAGCATCCAAGCAAACCGCGAACAGAGTGGTGAGCAAACCTGGGGAAGGCATCCAAAGCAAATCCGCCAACAGAGTGGTGAGCAAACCCTGGGAAGGGCTGAGATCCACGCTGAACCACAAACAAGATGGTGAGTCAACCCTGGGAAAGGGCTGTTTATCACACAAAAAGAAAAAAAGACATAAAAAACAAACAACCACCCCTGGGAAGGGCTGAGATCCAAGCAAACCGCGATACAGAGTGAGTGAGCAAATCCTGGGAAGGCATCCAACCAAACAAAAAAACCTGGGAGAGGGCTGAGAATCCAATAACTAAACAACCCTGGGAAAGGCTGAGATCCAAACTAATACACAAAACCCTGGGAAGGGCTAAGAAATCCTCAAACAAACCACCAACCCTGGGAAGGGCTAAGATCCCAAACAACTAACAACTACCCTGGGGAAGGGCCGGAGATCCTAAGACAAATATCACATATGTATTGTTCAGTCTTGTGCTACTGTCATTCCTTGCTATCGATTGTCTATTCTTTGGGCCTGTTCATTCCATTTATCTAATGCATATACATGAATAAAGAGGGGGCAGATGTAGAACTACCCGATTTTTTTTGTCATTTTCCTATACTAACACGCCATGATCAGAGTGGCAAAAATCGTCAATTGACCCGACACAACGAGAATAATGGGTTGGAGACGTATACGAACGAACCCTCAAAAAACCATCCACGGACGGGGTGATATTGAAGCCTCGACACGACAACAAGCGAATGTCGAGTAGTCAGTTACTGATCACTGTGCTGTGCCCGGATGAACGTGGCACGTTTCCCGACGGGTTCCGGACTGCCGAGCCGCAGACCCCGTCAAAGCGGAAACCAACGGTTACGACACGATATAATCGAGATGATGGCAACGGAAAACGTAGAAAATCAGCACAGTTAGCCGCAGATCAATTCGCGGCCATAGGACGGAAACTGCGAGGCAACTGCACGGGACTCGAGAGCGCACGGGACTCGAGACGCTGGCTGGGGGGGAGAACCAAGGGCACAGCCGCAGAGTTATATCATGCGGCCAGCCGCAGATAGATCTGCGGCTGCCCTTGGCAGTGCTATATTAGGCCAGTTCGCATACAGGAAAGTATAATAAAAAAGAAGAATTCTGAGGTCGAGCGAGCAGCAGTTCGGGAGAGAGGAAGAAAAATGAGGAAGAAAACGGCAAAAATTAAGAGAGAAAAGAGTGAAGAAATAGTAAGAAATTGTAACCTAATTTGTGAGATTATATCACATAATTTCTACTCTACTCAATACATACCAAATTCATACATATATGTGGGGATTAATTGCAAGGTAAAAAACCCTTTGTTCTCTTTGCATGTTGCTTCATGACCTACTTTTGTATGAGCATTTTGGTCCCATATAGCCAGTAATTACCTTAAATGTAGTTTTATTTCTTACATATAATTGTGATGCCAGAATGGTTTAGAGGACTATGTAGTGAGGCGGTCCTCATCGGAATGAAATTCCCCCTAAAAGCCCGATGATATCCGTTTGGGTGCAAATTTTGATAACTATTATGGGGATGTATCATTCGTAATGTAATTTCAATCAACATTGTAAGATGTCCTAGAGTGTTAGGCAACCCGTTGTTGATTATTTTCGTTATATTCCATATTGGTGGTTGTGCAATAAGTTTTCGGATGTGAGCCTAGGAATGCCCCAAACCCACCCGTGGTCCAAATACCGATGATGGACATTTTTGAATGTATGCTAATCGGGTGGATGTATCCGTGTATTGTATATATATGTAGATCCGTCGGGCCTTAAAACGGACGCTAAGACGCGATAATCGCGTTTAAGGCCCCGAAATAGTGAAACTTGTGATTGGATGGCGTTTGGGGTTATTTTGATGGCTTACATGCCCATGAATTATCCCCCGAACGCCTTGTGTTTTATGCGTGATTGGATTTTGTGACCACGATAAAAGGATTTTCAAAGATTAAACGATGAAGGTTTTTTTCCTTATAAATCAAAGCATAAACCTAGGTAGGCTTTGAGCAATCACGTAGTCTAACAGAATTTGGAGGTGCTTATGAATGTCCTGATTTCTATTACACGGAGAAGGCTATAGAAAGTCCGTTTTCAAAATGTCACAAAAAATGGTTTTATAAAATAAAACAGCACACCGTTTTATTAAATCTGTGGTGCGTAGGGTGAAAGATATCCTAGAAGTGACCCATCATTTATGTGGAAGGCAATGTAGTAGATTTATCGATTCCCTATTTATTACGAAGGTTTTTTAAAACTCTTGTTTTGCCAAAACGGACACCTAAGGAAAATCTCATAAGTTTTTGCCAACTAAAATACAACCCTTTTCTCGCAAACAAAAGTGCTTTCTTCGTTTAAACCGATGGACATCCTAAAGGCAAATTTTCAAAAGAATAAAACACCACATATTTATCCTTAATAATATCCACAAATGATTCTTTTATGCAAACATCATCATAACATTTACATAGGCAACACACACACGCACACGCGCGACACACACATTTCATGAAATTATAACAAGGTATTAGGAGAGTGCATCAAGATTGCGGTTAACTCGTGGCATTCACGGAAGTCGAGGGGTGCCGCACTAACACCATTTCCACCTCACTTAAAGCTAATGACCCCCCTAAACTCTATGATAATTCTCAAATTTTCGCAGAACCATATTAATTTTTCGGAGTCACATATGAGCCAGCGATTTATAAAACACGAATAGACTCGGATGAGTTGGTACATCCATTTCAAATATACCAAACTGGCGTACTCTGGTTAAATTGGGCTCATCATAAAAACAAATCTTCAAAAACCCCGTCACGACAATAATGCCGATCCTTTTCCAAAAATCATCTTAGTAAAAAGGCTAAAATTGGAAAAGAGGTTTACAACCCCCGCGTTAAGCGATTCCTACCCGGGCGTCGAACAGTCATCATTCAAATTTGAGGGATCGCTTGATAAGCAAGGAATACTACAAATTGGGTACACCAGACTATTAGAAACATAAAAACTGTCATTATTATATAATTCATCTTTCCACAATGGTTGCTCTTAAAATAAACATGACAAACTAACATGAGTTTATGCAAATTTTTTTATAAAATAAAGAACCTAAAACGGGTAGTACATGTCATCCCCCAACTCTGACGGGGTATACCTCACCCCGACACCTTTGCTTTAAAAACCCGGGTCGGGTTGGGATTGGTATTATTGGCTCTTGTGCACCAGTTCCAGCTTCCATCGGTGGTCAGATACAGTTCCTAGGGGTTTTGCGTGACGGTGGGGGGGTGGTGTCGGGCGGCGGGCAGTGATGGCGGTGTGTGTGGGAGCGCGGCGTACTTTGTTGGAAAGGCGGTCTTGCAGCAAGCATCAGGGGCTGACGGATGGCGCATCCAGGATGTAGGATTGTGTGGAGTGAAGAGTTTACACAACATATTAAAGGGTGGCGCCTGCGCACCAGAGACCTTACGTTGAAACGACTGTACCGCCACAGCACAACACGGGGGGTTGTATCGGTCTTGCCGGGGAGTTCTGGTGCCACGCAGGACTAGCTAGGGTGTTGGTGGGATATACACTTAACCCTGCCAACTAATGTTGTGGACAGGCACACTCTCGTTGGGCACCTGCCAGACCCGCCCGCCAACGCCCCGCCCGCCCCGCCCACCCCCCGATCCCCGAGCCCGACGGTATCGTAGGTGTTTTGTGTCCATTGATGTTTGGTGTCCTTTCGTATCCGTCCCTCGTAACTAGAGGTTCCAATGTGTAGGGAGGTCATTGAGAGAGTGGTCCAGAGATCTTCTAAGTGTTAGCATTTGGGTTTTCGATACTGGTGCTTTGCATGATCTACCCGCAGGGGGTAGGATAGGGTAAGGGATATATACTCTGTCACCTTTTGGAACTGGCCTCATCATCCCGCAGGATCTAAGTAGTCAGGTCTAAATCTGGATCGTCTTCTAATTTCGGGGGAGTTACGGGCTTTCTTTTCTTTTTGGTCCGTTATCCTTTCTCTCTTTTGGCGGTCACTGGGTCAATTATGGTGCCCTCCGGCATTAGGATTCCAGTCGACAGATGCGAAATGGGGCTTCCCTACTTGAGAGTGGTTCCCGCTCTATGCCATCCATGATTATCCCAAACCGCTTGCCCTGCCTGTCTGGTTGGGGCAGTTGAATAGGGCGTGGGAAATTCCGTGGTTGTCTGTTTCCCAAACCCTGCCCCAGGTTGAAACATTGCTATCTTCATCATTTCTGTAGCAACGAAGGTGAGGCTCAGGGGAGGCTTTGGATTTTATGGTTGGGGCTCCCATGACCTCTATAAGTGGGAGGGAGCTGTATTTCCATTGCTTGAAAACTGGCAGGGGCACGCCGCGTATAGGTGGGATTCGTATCGCACCACATTTGTATTATCTGGCAGGACCACTCTTTGAGGGTAAAAGGGTGCTTTGCTCGCATCTGCGTATAGATTGTTACCAGTTTCTCCCGAAGGACGATGAACTTGATTTGTTGGTTGTTGTGTTAGAGTGGAACTTTATGCCATCGCCGCCCCGGCCATATGGTATACCTATGGGTTCGCTTCCCCAATAACATGTTATAACTTGGCCCGAGATATCCAATACCTGAATAAGGAAATATCGAAAGTACAACTGTCCCTTATTCTCCTTACGGGCATAACTCTTATTTCTATCTCCCAATGTATCCTTACCAGGGGATCCTAACGAAGGCTCGCTACGAACACCACACGTGACTTGGCCCGCAATGCGACTTGGGTATTTAAATGTTCATTTTCCTCAGTGTACTGAGGGGATCTAAAAAATCAGTGCTGATAACCCCCATCAATCAGCACCCCACTCATGACATACCCTGAATGATGTTCAACTAACTGCGGATGTGGCAGCGGTCTCCGATGTCCCCTTCCCTCCTTCGGGATATCATCATCTTGTGGTAATGATAGCACACTTGTTTCTCTAGCAGATGGTCCACCTACTAGGCCGAGCCGAAACTTTCTTGTGCTAAATTCTGTCTTGGGAATGTGAGCCTCCCCCAGGATTTAGGGCCCTAAGATTCTGCTGTGGTCGCTGGACCGATAATTCAAAACCATAACATCCATGATCGACAGTTAGAGTCGTATTCCTCGCTCACCGTCCTGATCCCCCTTACTTCCGGATGATCCATCTTTTCCAAGATAACTCCACGGCGTTTCTACCCCTTCGGATATCCCTCATCGTTCTCTTTTCTCTTACTTTTGGCGAGAACTCTTCCTGGAAGATACAATTGGGATATTCCCCCTTTGATGTTACGGAATTCCACAACCTGGCCAGACCTCCACTCGTAATACACCCCCACGTAGTTTCCACGGTACCTGTTTTTAGATTGCAAATAGGGAATCTGTGGGTCTTGCTGCGATGATGAGAGGTTTTGGATGCCGGCTAATACGTGAATAGGCCACCCCTGTGATACTCCTGGCTTGCACCCGTCAACCTAATCGGTGCCCCCTGCATATTCTCCTGCACAAACTCCGTCATGCCAACCATCCCATAATAATCCCTATTCATATAAATTATTCGCACTTGGCGGGCCTTCTGGTTTCGATGGCTTCCATCCATTATTGTCCCCTCCCCCATCATGCTTCGGTTAGGGATTAAAGAAAAATTGATTTTTAACATTTGGCGGCTCGGTGCTGCTCCACCACACGATTATCCATTCCCCGCTATCATATCAGGTTTTGAATTATGTGTTTCAGCGCTCCAACATTCCAGAGTGTCATGACCCGGTGGAAACCCGAATGATATGCAACAGCATTTATTACTGGGGTCAAATTTTTCTTCCCTTCGGGTCACATGGAGGTGCCAAAATCCGACAAATCTTCCTCCTGTGATAATCAATATTGCCAAAAAAACTGGCGCTCAAGAGGATCCACCCAAGCAGGGGGTGAATACCACTCCTCTGTGTAGGTACCTCAAACCTCCTTCGTACAGTACCCGTTCTGGGATTAACTTAATTGGGTTGCCCCCGCCTATCTTAAAGTGCTACTTGCGGGTCGGTTTGGTCTGTTGTTATGCGCCGGGGCTGGGGGGGGGGGGGACGGGGGGGGGGGGGGGGGGGGGGTGGGTTTGTGGTGTGGGGGGGGGGGGGGGGGGGGGTGGGGGGGGGGGGTGGTGGGTATGTGCGGCCACAAATCTCTGTATTTTGTACAAGGAGGGCTATTCTCCAATTTCCTGGATGATCCCTGCAGCACGAGGTGAGAGACAATCTTCCTCTTTTTCAGCTTTTGGGGGCCTGCGGGAAGTACTGCCATAATTCCCCCACTTTGGATTTGTTCCGCAGCCGTTTTTCTAAGAGCTTTGAAAAGTCCCCGGATTTATTACCACCGATTGTTCAACCCCATGTCCACACCATTTCTCCGTGTGTTTATATCATCTCGTCGAAAGGTCTTTATTCCAACACCCTGATATGACCCAGCTCATAATAAGTGTCGCGTTCTTGTATATCCCACAAAGGTCATACACACATCTCGGACTGCACTCATATATGGAGGGATATTCACTTGTGCGGCCCATAACCCCGTCCAATCGTTGGCGCATAGTCCCATATAAGGTTTCCCTTGGTTTTGCATTCTTGATTTTTTGTCATTTGGATATCGATCAGGGGCCAAATCCTGTGCCTGAAGAAGCACTATACAGTGTCAGATAAGGTATGTGGGTCAGCTCCTCCACAATTATGGAATCAGGGCAGTATCGAGACGGGCATACCAGATCCTCAGCCTCCCACACCGACAAGCTTTTCTGGAATAAATGTGCATCCTTAATCCTCTCGTCTTCTCGCATTAGGAACCCCAGTTCTCCCCAATATATATTTTTCGGTGAGTGTAAGGATCCCCTTTCCCATTGTATTTCTATCAGATATTCGGGGGATCTTAAATTTCTCTGGATTATCGGGTTCCAGGGGAAAGGACCACACAAATCTGCATAATTAACCCTACACCAAGGAGCCTATGCTCTTAATTTATGAGCTTGGATGGTCACCTACTCATCTGCTTCATTCTTTTCCTGCGAAGGTCATCAGTATTTTCTCCCTCCTCCTGGACACTTCCGTTGATTACTGTTTTGTTAAGGGCAGGGAATGTGACCTTTGGGAGGTACCGGACTCGTCCTTAGGACTGATTGGTTGGTTATTTTTAAATGGGATTTGCATCAGCCTTAGGAGGGATTCTTGGTCCAACAACCCCTGGCGGTGGTACACTTGTGCGGGTGCCCCTGGTTTGACGGATCCTGTCTGATTTAGAACTGTTCTTTTTAGCATTGTTGGCCATTTCCATCATCTTGCTTCCTAAAGTCATCAAACTCTTCCCGAGATTACAGAACTATGTATTGGGGGTTGATCAGCCATTTTATTTTTTTTTTTTTTTTTTTTTTTTTTTTTTTTCATTTTATGATTTTTTTTCAAAGGTAGAGGACCTGGGCCTTTTTTAGACTGCTAAACAGCGTTCGCGGGAGCATAAGCCAAACAGGGGAAAACGGTTTAAAGTTGTTAGTCCTAGGGAAATGGAGAGAAGTGGATGCATGACTCAAACTGATAAATTATTGGTGAGTTTAGGGTCTTTTAATCTTTCCCTGGCATATAACCAAATGTTTAGGCAGTCTTTTATTGCAATAAATCTATGCCAGACGTGATTTAGGTAAAGTTCCCAATGCTTGTGTCCCTGCATTAACATAGAGGTTAGTACCTTCGTTTTACGCAACAGGGAGATTGTAAATGATATTGCAATTGGTATTCATGAACATTGTAATACGCGTAAAACGTAAATAGGGCATGGAAGGAGACTTTTCCTGCGTTATGGGGTTTAATCTGAGGCTGACCTTTCCGTAAGGTTTACTCTCACGGGGCTTTTCGGCATGAAGGTGTCCCAAATCTTCGCTAAACTAACTCGTTTTGAGCCCTTTCGGCGATTGGAGTGGGGATTTGAGTGAGTGCGTTTCCTGAAGGCCATCTCCGGGGGAGCAGGCCCACTTCGAGTTCCAGTAATAAGCTAACCCGACGGGTTCGCCTCAGGAGGGAGGTACAATCTCAACATACAATTCACAATTCATCGTCCTCACAAACCCGCATGCAAATGATTACTTTGAAGTAAATGAGAAAAACCCATTAAACCATTCATTCATTGGACCAACAAACAACACCATTTTACACAACTAATAAATTAAAAAGACGTCATAATGTCATAAAACGCACATATCACAATTATATTATTTTAAAGGATAGGATAGCATCAAGATGTCGAATAAGCGGCTCCTTAAAAAAAAAAATTAAAAAATCCCTCTAATGTCCCCAGCATGAGTCGACCAGCTTGTCGACGGCACGGTAGGAATCGCATGAACGCGGGGGTTGTGTACCCTTTCCAATTTTTAGCCTTTTTATTAGATGATTTTTTGGAAAAGGGGGTCACGGCAATTAATCGTCAGACGGGGTTTTTAAAAGATTGTTTTTTTTATGAATCGAGCCAATTTAACCAGATGTCGCCAGTGGGTATAAGTTTGAATTGGATGTACCAAACTCATACCGAGTTTTCGTTTTTATATAAGAGCGACTTGGGCTCATATGGTGACCTTTTTTTTCCGAAATATATTGGTCAGCCGAATCAGAGTGATTCCCATAGAGTTCGGAGGGCTTGCTTAAGTGAGGGGCAAGGTGGTTAGGGCACCCCTCGACTTCCCGTGAAGCACCGGTTAACCGACTCATCTTGTTGCAGTTCTCCTATCCTGTTAATTCCATGAAATGTGTGTGTAGCGCTGTGTGTGTGCGTGGCTGTTTGTGTTTTGGGTAGTGGTGTGCCTATGTAAATGTTGTGATGAGTTTGCCATAAAAGAATTACATTATGGATTATTAGGGAAAATTGTGTTTTTTTCTTTTGAAAATGCGTAGGATGTCCTCATAGCGGTTTTTATAAACGAGAAAAGCTTTGACGAGAAAAGGAGTTGATTTTAGTTGGCTAAAACTATGAGATATTTCCTTAGGTGTCGTTTTGGCAAAACAAGAAGTTTTAAACCTTCGTAAAAATAGGAATCGAAATCTATACAATTGCCTTCATAAAATGATGGGGCAACTTCTAGGGATATCTTTCACCCTACGCACCAAGATTTAATTAAAAACTCGGTGTTTTATTTTATAAAACCATTTTTTGTGACCATTTGTGAAAAAACGACTTTCTTTAGCCTTCCCTGTTTTGTAGAAATACGACATTCATTACAATCACCTCCAAATTTTTTAGGCTAACGTGATGCATTAACCTCCCTAGTTTGCTTTGATTTTAAGGGAAAAAACCTTCATGTTTAATCTTTGCAAATCCTTTTTTCGTGTTCACAAAATTCCAATCAAGCATAAACACGCGTCGGGGATATTCATGGGCAATGTAAGCCATCCAATATAACCACCAAACGCCCATACAATTCAACAAGTTTCACTATTCCGGGGCCTTAAACGCGATTTATCGCCTTGGCGTCGTTTTAAGGCCCGACGATTACATATTTTACAATAACGGGATACTGACATCCCGCCCACCCTGATATACATACATTCAAAAATGTCCATCATCGGATTATGGACCACGGGGTCGCATTCCTAGGCTCACTTACGAACTTATTGCACAAACCACCAAATGGAACAATAACCGAATAATAATCAACAACGGGATGCCTAACCACTCTAAGGAACATCTTACATATGACGATTGAAATACATTTACGAATTGAATACATTACCATAATAGTCAAAAATTGCACCAAACGGATATCAAGGGGCTATTAGGCGGGAATTTACTATTCCGATGGTAGACCCTCACTTAATAGTCCCTAAACCCATGTGCATCACAATAATAGGATAAAGTAAAAAAACTACATTTAAGGTAACTTGGATGAAACCCCCTAAAAGCTCAACAAAATAGCACAAAAAAATGCTTTAAGAAGACAAAGGGTTTTTTTACCTTGCAATTAATCCCCACAATATGTATGAATTTTGTGTATTTGAGTAGAGTAGAATAAATATTGGAGATATATATGCACACACTAAATTAGGTACAAGTCCTTACACATTTCTCCACTCTTTTCTCTCTCTAATTTTGCTGTTTTCTTACCTCTTGTTTCTTCTTCACACACCAGAGCTCCTTTTCCTGCTGGAATCCCTCTTTTTTCTATCTTGTCCTGTATGCGATACTGGCACTAAATATAGCACCTGCCAAAAATGGGCAGACAGACCGCAGAGTTCTATTCTGCCGGCTGGCCGCAGACTACATCTGCGGCTGGCCCAGTGGGGGTCGGTTTCCCCCCATGCCGCCGAGCGTCGGGGCGTGCACGTGCGGGCTTCGAGTCCATCGGTGCAGCCTTCGAGTTCCGTCCTTGGGGACACGCGAATTGATCTGCGGCTAACTGTGCGGATTTTCTCGTTTTCCGGGCACTCGACTCGATTTTCGTGTCGTACCGTTTGGTTTCCCCCGCTGAACAAGACCTAAGGTTTTGCGCTCGACCACCCCCCCCCGCATTCACGGTAACCCGTTCGGGGGTAATAACGTGCCACGTCTTGCACGGGCCATATCTCAGTGATCAGCTAACTGAAACTCGAACATTACGCTTGTTGGCGTGTCCGGCTTCAATATCATCACCGTCGTTGGTGGTTTTGAGGGTTCGTCTTTTAGGTCCACCCTTTATTCTCGTGTGACCGGGTGCAATTGACGATTTTGCCCTCCTGCTCAATGGGTTAGTATAAGGTAAATGCAAAATTATCGGTGTGTATACATAAGGACGCACTTGTTCCTTTCCGATCTCGTAATGGCCGAGGGGTACTAACTGTTGAGACACATGTCCCCTATAAGATGATTCATATTTGATTGAACGTCTTAATGACAGTTAGGGTTCGTTGTATGGATAGGGAGTTTAAGTCACCAGATTTGATCTTGCAGTCACTCCCAGGAAACCTTCTCCACTAATTTGTTGTGAAATTTTCACATGATATAAATTATACAACGTCAGCTTGCCCTGATGATACTTAACATGCTGAAAACTGCTGAAGGTTCACTTCCCATCCTAGAAGGACCAAGTTCCTTATTGGTGGATGATTAATTCGAATGAAAAAGAAGAGGCCCAAGGTATCTTCAATTAAAAGAAGAAAAAGAAGGACGGCCTAAGGGTAAGGCGATAAAGTTAAAGATAATAAGAAAGCTTGATTCAGTATTGCATAAGGGAATATGCTACCATTGCAATTAAGTCGGTCACTGGAAGAGCATAACTGCATGAGATTATCCTTGCGGAACCCAAAAGAAGCTTGGAGAAGCTTCATGACTCTCCTCCGATCTAGGTTTGTTCATGATTGAAATTAATTTTTCTAGAAAATCAAAATTTCTACTTAGGTTATTGGATACCGGCTATGGTTCTCACAATATGTAACAAATATGCAGGGACTACAGCAGAAAGTAGAAAGATGAATCAAGGATTAAGTCGTTCTACGAGTGGGAAATGGAGCAAAGGTTGCTTCATTAGTTTTTTGTAGGATACTTATTATTTTCACACTGCCTATGGGCAAGTCCATTAGTTTAAATAATTTGTTATTATGTTCCAACACTTTATAAGAAACATTATTTCAATTTTCTGTATTAGATATGGATGGTTTTTGATAATTATAATAAAGAAACAACATTTGTTCTATTTATAATAAAAATATTTTATATGGTGTTGACTAATTTACTTGAATGGACTTTATGTACTTGGCTTGCATGAAAATATACTTCAAAATTGAAACAAACTAAGAAAAGAAAAAGAGATGACAGTTTAATTATACCTTTATGTGGCACTAGTAGACTCAAGTTCATATTAATGATAACAAGTTTAAACCAAGTTTTATAAAGTATGGGACTTTTAGAGCTATGCTGATTACGAAATCATATCCAACTTGTGAATACTATTGTCTCAATGGGGGTAAAGATGACTAAATCTCCTTTTATAAGTGGAAAACAGGAGAAAGAGTTAACAGAGTTTGATTAGCATTAGTAACAACACAGACGTATATGGACCTATGACAACGACTATACGAGGAGAGGTATTCTTATTTATTATTACTTTTCACTGATGATCCTTTAAGATTTTGGATTATATGATATTTGATTGAATATAGCAAATCTGAATCCATATTGAAAAGTTTTTAAAGAATTCCATGAAGTGAAGTAGAGAAGCAAACTGATAAGAGTTAACTTAAAAATTCTTCGATCGGATCGAGGAGGGAGAATACTTAAGCAATGAGTCTCTCAATTGATCTCAAAAGAAAAATGGTAATTCAATCACAATGGACTCCACCTGGGACGGCCAATAGTTGAAGGGTGTATCTAAAAGGATGAAATTCGAACATTGTTGTGTACCATGGTTCAGTTCCATCGATGAGTTTTTACCGACCTTACCCAGTATCATATATGGGGTTATGCCCTAGAATCGAGCTCGCATACCTACTGAACAAGGTAACCTACCACTAATCCGTCCCTAAAGGGGACTCCATATGAGTTATGGATAGGGAGGAAACTATAATCTTAAGCATGTTTAAGACTTGGGGTTGTCCAGCTTGTGACGTTTCGAAATTATCTTCGAATTTATTAAATAAGAATTTTAATTTTTCTTATTGTGTGGCAATGATTGAATTGAAATTATCATTGAATTTATTTGTGCATCTGCGTGATAGTGTAGCATTTTTAATATTTTAATTATGTGAATGTGAAATAAAGGTCCAATAATATGTTTTGTGTATAAAAATTGGTAGTAAATAAGTAAATGTATTCGTATTGGATTTTAATAAAAGGATTATATTAAATAATATTTTTAAATGAGTAAATAAATTGTTCGGCAAAATAATTTATGGAAGGAATAAGATTAATTTAATTTAAAATTTAGTACATAAATGAATTGTAGTATACTTATTCGAAATTAAAATACTAGTGATATATGTAGGATTACGTGAGCATGAGCTGCCAGTTAAATAAGAAGCTTTGTGATATGTAATAAGTGGTTTAGGTTTGTTATATAACAGACAGCATGCAATCAAATTACATAAATAGGAGGCGGAACCGTGATAAAATGGATTTTAAATAATTTAAATACAAACCCATCAACCATGATCTATCCTTGTGTTCAATTAATCTAATTAAAAACGAAAGAGAATAAGTAATTATACCACTCGTAGATCAAAAGCTTTCCATCGGGTACAAACAAAAAGGGGGGGGTTTCAAAAATACTAAAAAATATTATAACTCCTAGTCCTTCGTGTTACTCCTCAGAATTCCACCTATGAGATTCCTTCCTTTGATCAACATTAGCCACCCAAGTGTTTGGCCTCTAGAGGTGGATCACACCAAGGAAGAATAGGTATTCAAGGAAGTTGGGTGTTGGGCAAAACTCTAGTTTTCTAATCTCTATAGAAATTGCAAGTACTCTCCACCAATCTAATGCAAGAGTGTGTAAACCCTAAATCTATGATAAAGACTCACTCTTAATTTTATAGATGGTAGCGAAAACCCTTCCCTAAACTATTTAGGATTAGGGGTATTTTTATGATAATTAAACTCCTATTAATTAATTATGCTCCCTAAATCTAATTTAGGAATTCATGAGAGAGAACTTTTATTAATTAATTTTCATCCCTATTCAGGAATTAAATAATAGATAATAGTAATAATAATAATAATAATAATAAGACTCCTCTTATTTAATTTTTTATTTAATAATTTTCTAAAATATTAAATAACTTAATATTAAGCTATTTTATTTATTTCTATCTCCATAGACTAAATTAAATACACTTACCTTAATTATTATAATTATGTCATTTACTTCTTAAAATAAATATTTTTCCTTTTGCGGTGTGGACCCCTTGTAGGTTCTCCGATATTAAACCGGTTGTGAAATTAAATCAATTAGAACAATTCTAATTATATTTAAATAAATAAATTCAAACTATTTAAATTCATTTAAATAAATAAGTATTGATTCTACAATAAGGGTAAAAAACCCGCTTAGCGAATCAACGACTTTCCAGATAATATAGATTTCAACATTAAATCACAAAAGAACCTTTCGGTGCATAGTTTACCGTACAATTTCAACTCCTTCTACCCATACACATGGTCCCAATTTAAATATAAGACATGGAATTACTGTCAAGTCTTATTTTATTTAATTAAAAATGTTATTCCCGATTACCCAAATGCACAACTCTAAATAATTCAAATTAGAAAACTCCTTTCTAATTTCATTCTGCCTTGGCCAAGGAGACTACTGAGTTATCATTTATACGAATCATATAGGACATGTCCTCATCTTTTACTAGACGAGGATTAGATTCTTTTGTTATGATCATTCACCTATCGTCCATGTACAAAACTTAGTATACCCAATCATCACCCTTTCGATATACCCTAAGGTCTTTAAGGGACATGTCCAAGTATAACTCATCAGTAACACAAGATACTATGATGATCTACAAGTCCAAGGATCTACTTGGTACTACTATCACTAAGTAGGAATTCCTAGTTGGCCGGGATGGCGAGTAAAAACTCCATTAGGTATTCCTTAGCGAGCCACGTTCTGTGTACTTATTCTCCAATAAGCACCTACATTACTTGCTTTAGTGTCTCCACACAAATGATTATGAGATCAATCATCCTTTTCCATAAGTAGCAAGTAACGTATGTTACTAATCTATTACTCGGATATCACTAATCCCCCTTTTTAGTAATCCAACGATTTAGGCAAACGAATCTTAGTATTGTGAGCATATCTATAAGAATTTAGATCTCAATTAGCATGATCACCATCATGATTCTAAAAGGCATCTGCTTAAAACTATGGGTTTATTCACATTTAATATAACAACACTATGTAGAATAATGTAAACATGCCTTTTAAGAAAATCAATTCTTTTTATTGAATAAATGAATAAGAATTACTATTAAGTATATGCTACATCATATCAAATATGATTGGGCTTGTGTGCATACTACTTTTAATCTCCCAACTTGCAACTAAAGCCAATCGCCCATGAGTATCTAAGATACCCATCTTACGCTAATAGTGACGGATCAAAAACCAACTGTTGTGTTAAAAGCTGTAGTAAATGGACCTAGCAATGTTGTCCTTGAGAGTACCACACGCTTCCAGGTGACAACCTGTATCTGATCTTGCATGATCTCTCTAATCACAATGAAATCGCCAGGGATAACACGTGTTTGGATTTTACTGCTGAGACCATGGGAATCCTTAGCCTGCGCAACAGCTCTGGTGTATATCACAGAATAAAGGTAAACGGCTCCTCTAATGCTAGGAAATCCACCCCCCCCCCCCCCCCCCCCCTACCAAGTTCCCATGGTTATGAACTTCTTCATCCAAAAAGCATGCCCTGTTGCAACTTCCACTTGTAGCTATGTACTCTGCCTCTGTCACTGCATCAAAAACTGTTTTGCTTATTGGAAACTTTTCCTAACTCACTTCTGTCGCACACCGTTTAAGGTAAAACACATACCCTGAAACGGATTTACTGAGTCATCTGTGGTCCAGTTTTGAAAACTTAGAGTCTGTAAAAGCCCTCTAATTTCAATTCAGACCCATCGTAGACAAGAAATACATCCTTAGTATCTTCATCTCAAGATACTTTAGGATGTTTTTTCCACTAGCCTTTTGGTGCTCTTCTATCTCCTGGATTACGGACTGAATTGATCTGCTTGTTACACTAAGTGCATGAGCGACATCTGGTCTACGTACATAATTTATCATACATGATAGATCCTATTTCTGAAGCATAAGGGAATCTTACTCATGACGGTCTCTCTCCCTCGAGGTGTCTTTGGGGCCTTTTATCTTGGGAGATGATGTATTCCATGGCTCATCGGTAATTGAATAACCTCTCTTGGGAATCTTCTATGCTAAACCTTCTTTAGCATCGAGTCACAATGTACTTTTCCTTGGGTCCAAGCCCATCATCCTTTTAGATCCTATCTCTATAGATCTTTATCCCCTAAAATATTAGGATGCCCTCACCCAGAGTCCTTCATGGAGAAGTGTTTTAGATAATCCAAATTTTTGATCGACTGTTAGCATAGGAACATCCATATCCCTATCAGATAATAATATCATCAAACCATATAATATAATGGGATAAAACAGTGCTCCCCACTAACCCTTCTTGTATCACAAACAAGGTTCATCCTCAAATTTTGATAAAATCAAACCTTTTTGATTATCTCATCAAAACGGAAGGTTCCATCTTCCGAGAAGCTTGCTTCAATCCATAAATGGATCATTGTAGCTTATAGACTTGGTTTTGTTCTAACCGTTGAAACAAAACCCTCTGGCTGTATCATATATACACTTCTCCTCAAGCTCTCCATTTGAGAGGATAGGCCGTTTTCACGTCCATATTGTCTGACTTTTCGTAGTCATAATAAAGCTGTATTTGCAAGTAAAATTCGAATAGACCTTTGAGCATAAACTACTGGGTGAGAAGGGGTTTCATCATATGTCCAAGCTCCTTGTCTTAGGTTGAAACCTTTTGCCACCAACCAGTCGGGCATTATATGGTCTCTACCTTGCCATCCGCTCCAGTCTTTCTCTTAAAGACCCATATTACACCCAATAGGCCTTAATGCCCCTCAGGTGGTGAAACCAATAGTCCATTACTGTGGTTTTCTCATACATTTTGAGTCCATCTCGAATTTCAATGGCTTCTAGACCATTTCTCTGAGTCTTTACTACTCATAAAGCACTCTTTGTAAAGTCAATGGAATCATTATCATCTATGATTAGCGTACCCTCATTCCACCCCAAATCACCATCCTCTATGATGAATTTCATACCTATCAGGTATTCTTTCTGGTACTCCTTCCAGATTTTACCGAATAGG